>JAQQZT010000010.1:12494577-12509353 GCA_030068275.1 Clarias platycephalus
GATGTTGAATATCTCAGTGAACACAGGTGCTAGCTGGTCTGCGCAGGCTCTGAGAATACGACCTGAGATGCCGTCTGGTCCTGCTGCTTTCCTGGTGTTCACTCTCTTGAAGGCTCTCCTCATGTCGTGCTCAGTGATGATGAGCGCGTTTCCGGTTCTGGCAGTGTCTTCCTGTCTGCAGCCATTAGCGCCGCTAGCATTAGCATCGCTAGCGTCTTTAGCTGCAGCCTCGAAGCGAGCGTAGAAAGTGTTGAGCAGTGAGGCCTGTAGGGTCTGAGATGTAACTTTTGGGTTTTTATGTTGTTAGTGTATTTCTCTAAACATTGCACATTCTGACATTGGGGTCAATGTGTTGGGATGTCCACTCCTGGGAAGACTGGCAACAGTCTTAAATGCTTTCCACTTGTAAATAAGCAACGACCAAGACCAGCAACCTGCCAAAATGTCTGCTTTTTTTTAGAGGTCTGCACACCTGCGGATAATCATTTAATCGGGGGCTGATGATTAGCAGCACCTGGTTACAACCTACCCTCTTAAATCCTGTAGAAGCATAAAGGGGGTACTTAGTCCTGCCTGTATGTTGTTTTTTTCTTTCTGGCTTCATTTTTGGTTAAATAAATAATGGCATAGTGAAAAAAGTTATATCTTGTTTTTCTGAAGTTATATTTGTCTAATATTAGGACCCACTACAGACTTAAACAAACAGATCTAAAACATAGAATTAAAAGGTGGGCCATTAACCTTAACACATGACTGTATGTATGACATATTTTCAGTTACCCAGAAAAAATTGTGCTTGTTCGAGTGTGTGTGTACATGTTTGTTCATGGAGCATGAAAAATGCATCTAACATTGTTGTACACAGTAAACTGTTTGCCTGCATATTGATTTCAGGACAGTCAGATATGTGGAGGCGAGCCTGAATTAATTAAGCGAATGAGGCATTAAATGAATGCAATGTAGCTCATTTTTTGAGTGTGTGTGTGCGTGTGCATGTGTGTGAGCGTGATAGAGATCCAAACAACAGTATAAGTAGCTGTTATGTTTCTAGAACCGACAGCCTTACCTGTGCTGCTGTTGTATTGATGGTATTGAGATAAGTTATTTGATGAGCAAGTGATGGTGAAACATTCTATCCTTCACACAAATTGATCCAAGGCTCCTTCGTCCACTGTGCTCTATTTGATTTAAGTCTCAATTTACACGAGGCAAAAAAATTGTGATGACCAAGAAAAGAGAATCCTTCACAACCAACTGGCGGTGCTGGATATTCTGCAAATTGGACGGCAAGAGGACGAAAAGTAATTTCCATGAAAATCAATATTAATATCTGTCTGCACGAGTGGAACATTATCCTCGCACCCTTAACCTACTGCGGGTGAAATATGAAAGGGAGGGATACGAGGGGAAATAAAAAAAAAAAAAAAAGAAACCCATTCATCGGGCACACTAATTTTGATTCTGATAGGGAGCACTCGAAAACAGCGTTTCTCTCCTCCTTCAGCAGTCAAATTGGAGGGAAAAAATATATCAAAGTTGACAGGTTTGAATAGGAAATGCAAGGCTACTCCGACCTGCCAGGGAAAGAGAGTGAAAAGAAAACAACTGCATATGACAGGCGGAGAGAGAACATGTTTTCTTGATAAAAAAAGTTATCTGTGCGAAATGGAAACACAAACAGCGAAGATTCGACGAGAATAAGGGATTAAAAAAAAGACTATAAAAGAGGACCTTATTATACCCGTCATGGAGAAGAGAGGCCGACATGGTATATTTATTTTACCTGCAGGCAGGATGGTAATACGGTGGTGAGCACTGTGGCCTCGCACCTCCAGGGTCGAGGGTTCGGTTCCTGCCTCGGGTCTGTGTGCATGGAGTTTGCGTGTCCCACCCCCCCGTGCTTGGCGGGTTTCCTTCATTTCCTCCGGTTTCCTCGCACTGGCAACAACTAAAAAAATTTATTCAGGGGCAAATGCATGATGTAGACACTTAACCGTGTGTCATCCAAAAAGCTAATGTGTGTGTGTGTGTGTGTGTGTGTGTGTGGGTGAGAGAGAGATTTACAATACATGTAGACATTTCCAAATCGACTTTAGTGCATGAGTGAGTGTGTGTGCTTCTGTGCCCTGTGACCTGATTGGCATCCTATCCAGGGTTTACCCTGCCTAGTGCCCCATGCCAGTCCATAGGCTCCATGCCACCTGTCACCTTGTACAGGATAAAAGGAATAGAGAATGAGAGTCAGAGAGAGATGTGACTAACACACACACACACACACACACACACACACACACACACACACACACTTGGTTCAAAATACCTTCATTCATAATTTAAAAACAATTTGGCTTTACTTTCTTTTTAGCATGAACCACATCAGTCATTAATTCTCTAATCTGATTGGTCAGATTGCGGTGATTAATTTGCTTTAATAGGTAGTGTAACCTACAATTCAATCATACAGTGTTAATGTGATCATTCTTATATATTATCAATTCTACTGTAACAACCTTGGGGGCTTAAAGACATTTAAAACTTAAAAAATCAAAATGCCATCATCAGGAAGTTCATTAGAGTTTCATACATGGTGCACTACTACCATGCATATCTGTATCTGTTGAGACGGGCATCCGTTAGTTAGCTGCTCCAAATGCATGAGAGAAGATACTAAAAGTACATGATCTTGTCCTGCCACCACCAGGTTGCCACTTTTGGGCAATACCCAGCCAGTAGAGATGCAGGGCATCCTCCCCTCCAATGCCTGGAGAAATGGAAGGGCATATGGCATGAAGCCTGTGGGAATAACTTGCAGATCGAGTGATCCGATGAGGCAACCCCGAGAAACGGGAAAAACTTCGAGGAAAAAAATTATAAAAATCTGTTAAACAGCCACAACCCTTTAGTCAAAGTTTTTTTTTTATGTCATTAACTTCAATCGTGTCTTTTTATTATACACACGCGTAATTAGGAAGCAATTTTTTGGATGTCAGTATTGTTTTTCACTTTGAACAAATAAAGATCATAGTTAACAAACGGCCGACATCGGCTAGACGTATATGTGCTGTTATTGAAGAGGGGGATAAAAAGACAGGCTGGGACAGGAACAACGTTTTATAGCTGCTATGACATAAGGGATCTAAATCCAACTCTAAATGGATGAACACAATATTTAATTCCTTTCTATATTGGCTTCTGCAACAACAGCTTTGAAAGTAGTCACTGGTCGTGCTGTCTATAAATGCACTCCTACTTACTGTATATGCTATTGTAATATCGTGATCGTGGTAGAAACACTGGCCTCCCAGGAACTCCTTTTTTTATTCAATGGATTGTTATTTAACAAAGGTAAAAATTTATGTATGTTATACACTGTATATACAAAGGAAAATTACAAAGGAAATAATTTGAAGTAACTACACATAATAAAAAAAGTGTTATTATTGAAAGTAAGAAATGAAAATTTTTATTTTTTATGATACATTGCTCTGATATATAGAAGGAATAAAGCTATTTGCGAGTGTTATTGCTATCAAACCTCAACATACATAATTTTTTGTCTTTTATTCCATATTTACTGTATCTACAGTAACGCCTGTTAAAACCTACATATTCCCACTGCAGTAAATGAAATAATATAGATCGTATAATATGGTGTGGTGTATAATCCTAAACTTCACAATCATGCCAAAATGAACATGTGATTAGTATATTACTATTCTTTGTGTATTTTTTTTTTTTTGTATATTTTTTTTAAAGATTTGAATATCTTGGGGGGAAAGAACATGCACACACACACACATTAGCTTACTGCCTACCCCAGAGCAAAGATGCCTGATATACTGTCTGGATTTATCGATCCACTTCATCCTGGCGAAATGAGATGCAGATAGCTGTGTCCCGTCTGTAGAAGCCATAATCATGATCCAATATGGGCTATCCTGACCTCACTATTGAATTTTGGTATGCCTACATAAATCTGATCGATGTCTTATTAGCGTTCGTAGTGAGAACATTTGTGTAAAATATTCCTCACTGTTTCATAACCTTGTATCGAGTTTAAGACATTTATCCTTGGATGATATTATTCGAATATTTTTTTTTTTTCGCAGAGAAAAAAAAAAGCACATTTTCAAACAGGGAGCAAGAACAAATTCTCTGGCAGCAAGACAAACTTTTCTTCTTTAAAGAGAATAACTTAACCCTAGAACAGAGGAAGATATGGGGATTGAGGAATACTCCTAACAAATTTTCCGCATATGTCTATATTTGTTTGTTTGTGGTGTGTGCGTACACTTTTCATCTTTGCACTTTGCCTTTCTTGCTTTAACTTGCTCCCCCCCCCCCCTCTTCCCAAAGCCCTTGTAGCCATGGCAACAATGCTGATCGATCCAATGCCATCTGATGCCAAACCCCTAGAATTACTAAAAAGACGAGAAGGGGAAGACGGGAGATGATTTTGGTTTTAAATGTGAGCCGGATTAAGAGGCACTTGAAAATGATAGAGTGACTGATTCACTGCTTGGAAATTTTTTTAAATAATAATGCATTTAATTGTGAAATTGAGTCAGAGATACATAACCAGGTTGGAGAGACGGGCAGTTATCGTGCTGTCTATCAGCAGAACACAGAGACGAAATGAAATCCTTAAAAGCACCTGCATGCACATATGTACTCGATTCCTATTGAAGCACAATCCAAATGCCATGGGGGTTCAGATACTCTGTGTGTGTGTGCGTGCGTGTCTTGCAGTGTCTCAGTATCTGCATGCCTGCGGGACTCAGGACTCCGATCACAGGCACACGTCACATGCTGTTTCTTCATCTGGGCCAGGGCCATGCGATTGTCTGAACTCTGTGAACTAGAGCCGCACGTAGCTGTTTTAGGGTACGACAAGACAAAGGAAAATAGCTGGCTTGATTAAGCATGTGATCAACACTGAATTTGATTTAAGGCCAGTGGAAAATATTACAGCTTCCAGTGGGTAGTTCGGGTTGATATCACGAATAGCACATCATTGAGAATAATGGTTTTGTGTATAGGACCAAGCCCGTGCCTGTTTTCACTTGTATGCATACTCGTAAAAGATGCCCCCAGCACTGACCCCAGGTGCTACATCATTGACGTACTAATATACATAAAATAATAGCGCACTGGATGTATTTTGCAATTATTGATGGCAGGCGAATCAACAGACTGCAAACTGTGCTATAGTGGAATATCAAGAGATGGAACTACGGTACATACACCATACACTGGACCTGATAAAACATCTTACGCATAAAACTAGAGGCACACAACAGCAACCAATTCAGCCTAGGTGTGAAAAAATGCCTACTGTCAATGTGAGAAAAAAAAAAGATCTTCCCTGGTAGGATGCTCTTGATAAACAGTGAAAACTGTTGAGATCATCTTCTTCACTCAACTCAATCCAAGTTAATTAATATAGATAGTGAGTGCATGAGCTTAGCTCATGAATTCAGCTTATTCATTTACAGCAGACACCCTTATCTAGAGCGACTTAAAATTTTTTCCCATTATACGTCAGAGAAGTTGAGGATTAAGGGCCTTGCTCAAGAGTCCAACAGTGGCAAATTGTCGGTTGTGGGATTGAGAAGGAACCTGACACCTTCTGAACTGAAGTTTAATACCTTACCCACTGAGCTACCACTGACCTATTCTCGCCAACTACTTATAACTACTAGGAATGTACAGTACATACAAATATAATCCCCTGCTTCACTAATGCACTTATCCCAATGTTTCATTAGCACTTGGATACCATTAAGTTTTTTTCAGCATGAAGGTGCCAATCAGACTGCCTGCTTCACATCTGAAACCCCGGCCTCCCAGGAACTCCTTTAATGGCCCCAATGTGCAGAAATTGATTGGAGTGTACGGGGTCCTGTAATGAGTTGGAGAATGATTGTGTGTACAGTTCCCACTGACAGATAACAGATACTGTAATTAGTGACAAGTTATCCAACAATTTTCAACTAACTGGATGTTGAGTGCAGTGGGTTCTGAGTGACATTGCCAAGGATCGTCATTTGTTAATGTACTGCCTTCTTTAAAAAGTTTGCATCATTCAAATATTTTACTGTGGCTAAGGGTCTCATCCCCGTTCTGTGATTGATGTCTTCTCTAACTAAAATTTCATCACAAGCCCCGATTTGATTTAAACGTCCTTCATTATAATTTAACTTGAAATAAGCTCCCGAAAAAGATTTACAGTATATTAATAAAGTGCAGTCTTTCTCCTGCCAGGAGGTCATAAAAGAATGCAGCTGAGATACGTCTCGTTTCAGTATCAGTAACAACGAGCATTAAAAAACATCGACTTGATCTTCTAATTGGTCTGAACAAACATGGCATTGAGGAAGCACTTGGAAAGAGAGTCTTTAAAAGATAAAGTGTAAAGAGTCTCTGATCGCTTTTGTGCTTTAATTGGCCTACTGGAGTTTAGTGATTTCTGACAGTAGAAACTGGGTTATGTTACTGGTGATAATAACATAATGCACTTATAATATTTTAGGAAAAAGTTTAAATGAAAACCTATGATAGCTGTTGCTATCCATCTTCATGTCATACCGCAGGTTTATGATAGGATTTAGACCTTGATTCTGACTGAACTGTTGGTCCACGTCTTCTGAAGCTGTTCCTGTATCGACCAGGATTCGTACCATGGATTGGTATTGCATTAAAAGGTGAGATTTTGGTTCATTCTCAGCTGTCTAACAGAAGCAGCATGATGCTGCCACCACCGTGCTTCATCCTGGACATGTTGTTCTTTGGATGATAAACTTCTTTCTTTTCTTTTGTGCTAAACTTATCCTTTAGAATTATGACCAACAAATTCCACCTTGTTAGCACAGCTACATATTCCTGCTGTGTGAATGAGAACACTGATTAATGCAATTTTTCTTAATATTATACAGTAGATCATATCCATGTGTCATGTCATAATTCTAGTGCCATAAGCAGGGCTAACTAAGAGTTTCATGGCATAAAATCAGTTTCTTAAAATCATAGACATAGATCAGGGAGTGACCGTATCACATAAGGTACAAAGGACGTTCAAGTCAAACAGGGACTTGTTATGAACATTCACATGAATGAAAGTGTAAAACCAATTGAAATTTACAGAAAAGCAAAAGTTTACTTCAAGAAAAGTACGATGATGAGATTCTTTAACGCAAATGCTTTACAAAAGGTCATAGGACTGAAATTGAATAAAAATCCCAGCTGATGTGGCTTGGAACTCACTGCAGTCATTCCTGTGAAAATTCAGCAAGCAAAACACCTGATCCTTGAATAATGAAGGATAACTTGTCAACAACTTGCAGACGAGACACATCTGTGTGTAGGAACTGTTCACGCAATCATTCATGAACACCACTTTCACAGTAAAGGAACTCGGCTGGGTGTTATTGCATCATCTCTCATACAGTCCTGACCTTGTTCCAAGCCATTTCCACATGTTTGGGCCATAAAAGGAGTTCCTGGGAGGCCAGCGTTTCAGATGTAAAATCAGGTCATAGCTTGATGGTGTCCAATCACTAGTGAAACACTGTGATGAGTGCATTAGTGTAGCAGGGGATTATATAGAGAAATACAGGGAGTTTTTACTCTCATAACTGTGTTCTGTTATTCTGCACAATCAAAAGTTTATTCCTTTTCTAATCCTGACTGTACAATCATAAAAAAATGACTATTTAAGTATATATTTCATATTTACTGTATATACAGTGGAACCTTGGATTACGAGCATAATTCGTTACGGAAGTGGGCTCGTATTTCAAAACACTTGTAAACAAAATCGAGTATCCCATAAGAAATAATGTAAACTCTAATTATTCGTTCCACAGCCCAAAAAAATAAATACATAAAAATAATTAACACAAAATATAAAGTAAAAATAAAGCAAATTAACCTGCACTTTACTTTTATAAAAAGTAAAAATAAATCCTGTCAGATAAGAGTTTCCGTTTGTGCGCACAGGCGTATGTGCGTGTGTGTTTGTGCGTGTGTGTGTGTGTGTGTGTGAAGCTAAAGTAAGGAGCCCCTCCCCTCTCCCCCTTCTCATCTTACACAGTTACCCTTCCTTCACTCTTTTTCACACACACGCAGAAACACTGTTTTATCAGAAAAATAAACAAGAGATCTCTCAAATGACACTCGATTGAGCGACACACTAACGGAATCACTGCTGTATGGTAAAAATAAAACAAATTAACCTGCACTTTACTTTTGTAAAGAATCGTGACAGGGCAGTGTTTCTGTGTAGAGCAGAGAGAAAGAGTGTTTGTGTGTGTCTGTGTCTCTGTGAAGGCGAAAGTAGGAGGGGTCTGTGTGTGTGTGTGT
Source organism: Clarias platycephalus (assembly GCA_030068275.1). Classification (NCBI taxonomy): domain Eukaryota; kingdom Metazoa; phylum Chordata; class Actinopteri; order Siluriformes; family Clariidae; genus Clarias; species Clarias platycephalus. The sequence goes on from JAQQZT010000010.1 coordinate 12,502,939, forward strand.
GTGTGTGTGTGTGTGTGTGTGTGTGTATGTGTGTGTGTGTGTGTGTGGCATGGTGTCCAATGACTCGCACGTACACGGACACAAAGAGCAGGCTGATACAGAGAGAGAAAATGGATCTTTAACCTCTCTAATGAGACTTGCTTTTGCTTTATTCATCACACGTGCTGTACACACACGCATACAAACAAATATGTTTTACGCACACACACACATGGTCACAGTGTTATATATAAGAGATGTGCAAAAGACCCAGCAGGGGAGACGATTACCCACAATTCCGCAGCATAAGAGAGAGAAAAACCGTTGGCTCACGTGATCACGTGACGCTCGATGTCAAAACAAGAAGCGCATGGTGGATACATGACACTCGGTACTCGTAAACCAAGACTTGTTCGTGTTCCAAGTCAAAATTTATTTAAAATCTTTGCTCATCTTGCGGAACACTCGCAAACCGCGTTACTCTCAACCCGCGGTTTCACTGTACAATGTAACAGATTTTCATGTGTTATACAACGAGATAGTCGAGAAAAGTCTACCTATGTACACATCACCGAAGCAGCTCCAGAGCCAGTGATAAACAACAGCAAGTAAACAAACAAACAGGAGGTTATGCTCGAATAGCGTAATTGGTAGTGCTAAAGAGGTGCGATTACGCAAAATGGTGTGAAGGAAATCAAATAGAGAGAAAGAAGAGACGAGGATAAAAGGAAGGCGAGCGTAAAATGTTATTAGGGGAAAAACAGATGGCCGAATTCAGCAGACCCTGGGGAATACAGGGGACAACTCGCCACACCTATGCTTATGAGCGCCAAGTAGGGTTTTAATAAGTGTGTGTGTGTGGGTGTGTGTGTTGTGTGTGTGTGTGGTGTGTGGCAAAATGCACTTTTAGAAAGTAAATCAGTGCTGCATGAGTGATGTCATAAAAGAAAGGGAAGAAGTCTGCACTGAATGCCGAGTACCTCACATATGCAACATAATACGCTCATACACTCACACACACTCACACACACATGCGCACGTACTCAGATGACAGGCAGAGAGTGTAAATGAAGGATTTGGGGTTCCATCCCGTTACATTATGCAGCAGATGGCGTACAGGCCGAGCCAGGCCGGGGCAGTCCCAGGGGTAACACACGCTGGAGGGGGAGGGGAGAGGGGACAAAGCTGCCCTCCTGCCCTTCTCTTCTCCTCTCCTCTCATCTCTTCTCATCTCCTCTTCTCATCTTCTCCTCTTCACTCCTCCCTCGTCTTCTCACACCTCTCCCGATTTCTGATTTCCTTTTGTCACGCTCATGTCTGAAGCACGGCATCCTTCACTTCTTCAGCTGCTCCTCACCTTCACCGCGCTCTCTTTTCTTTTTCCTCTTTCACGATTCTGCCCTGTTCTGCTTAGATAACCATTACTTCAACCTTCCTCAGAACTCTTTCCCTTTCTTTTTTTTTTTTTTTTTTGCTTTCTCTCCACTCAAGTGAAGCTGCACCTGAGGACCACTGCAGAAGATGGTGACCCTGAAGGACCGGAGAACCCATGTGGGTGTGCGTGCATGCGTGTGCAGATGTGGCTGAATAAATCGAGGGTTTGAAAAAGACAGATGAAGAAACTGACTTGTGTATGCATACAAAGAGAGAGAGAAAGAGAGAGAGAGAGAGAGAGAGAGAGAGAGAGAGAGAGAGATAATTACAATCATCAGCAGCATGGTTCTGGTTGTTGGTTTTAGAGTTATGCTGATTAGCATCGTTATGTTTATGATCGCTTTCGCTGTGCAGGTTCATTAGTTTAGCGCTGCTCATTACAGCCCGCTGCTGTACCTGAAACAAGGGCACACAACAAACACTGAGTTAGAACTATTGCTCAATCATTGTCAATATGATAATAGACTCCTCTACCGACATTTAAAAATCACTTCTCATCACACGATACACAGGTATGAGGTTATTCTCATTTCGCAGCTCTGACTGCACTTAATGTTCACTGGAAGTTTTGAAACATATAATAAAAACAACCTGTAGGTGAAATATGTAAAGTTTTGTGATGTTTTTTTTCTTGGATCTTGACGCATTTTAAAGAACACTTAACGATTTCACATTAGGTTTACATTCTTAGAACCTTATAGGAAGTCGGGATCTTTAATCCTTAATTAGACAAATTACAATGTTTGATAACTTCAGAGGACAAAATTCAAAAATATCCACAGAAGTTAGATAAAGAAATCTAAATGAAATACTGTAAGTTCTCAACATACGAACGAGTTCTGCTCCGAGAGCTCGTTCATAAGTCCGATTTGTTCGTAAGTCCGACAAACATTGTCTACGTACTAGGATACTAACACAATTAGCTATACACAGTATAAAACTATCATTGTTCAATGATCTTGCACTTGTTCTTTGGTTGAATGATTTATGTTAAAAGAATGAGCAATGTCTGCCATCTTTTCATCTCGCGCCATTCTATCAATTATTTTCACTTTTGTCTCCATCGTTATTGCTTGCTGCTTCTTAGCAGCACCAATTCCACCCGCTGCTTTTATGCTAGCTTTCAGATATCCAGGGATACACGCTGCACACGCGTGACCATGTACGCCAAACATCGATATATACAGCACTGTGCAAAAGTCTTAGGTACCATATTATATGCTGTACCAATTTTCTTATATATGTTTATCATGTCTGTGTAATAAATATATTAAAAACTATTTTAACAAAGGTTTAAAAGACCAACAATTCTTCGAAAAAGTTTAAATATTTTTCTTTTCCAAGAATTTCAGTGAGTTAACCTTTGAAAGAAAGCTTAGTAATTCAACTATATAAATGCCCTGAGTGAATGTACAGTACAGTGCGTGTGTGTACCAGTGACTAGAGATTTTATAATCCTATTTATAGTATGGAGAGAGTGTGTGATGTAGTTCAGTGGCTCATTTGTATTCAAGTGACCTTAAATGTGTGCGTGTTCAGCGTTGTGCAAGGCATGTTCAGGTTAAACTGGGACTTTTGATTGTGCAGAATAATAGAACATAGATATAAGAGTAAAACTCCCTTTATTTCTCTCTTTATGATCCCCTGCTACACTAATGCACCTATCCCTGTGTTTCACTAGTGCCTAGATGCCATCAAGGTAAAAGGATTTTTCAGTACATGGAAGCAATGATTGGACTGCCTGCTTCACGTCTAAAACGGTAGCCTCCTAGGAACTCCTTTAATGGCCCAAACATGTGGAAATGGAAATTGGTGAACGATTGTGTGTGCAGTTTCCACAGACAGATGCGGCTCTTCTGCAAGTTGGCGACGAGTTATCCATCGGTTTTCATGGATCAGGCGTTCCACATGCTGAATGTTCATGGGGACAGCTCCGAGCCAGGATTCTCATTCTACTGTAAGTCTTCATCCCAAGTCTTTTGTAAAATATCTTTCAGTTCTTTGCCTTCATTCACAAGAAATTATTATCTATATATATTTATTTTTTTTTATTTAGAATTTGATCATGAATGATCCATTATTATGGTAAGTTACTAATTGTAAACAGGTGAAATGTCAATTTCATTGCATTATACATAAACAGCTCCAGAAACTGATATATTCTAATTTAAATATGGATTTCCCAACTTATCAGCTAAGTTTTTATAGGTTGTGCAGAGACTGAAGTTATTGATCTGGCATACAAATCATGCATGATTTTTTTAAATCACTTTTTTCTGTTATGAAACATTAAAATCGTCAAACGATCACATTAGGCAATATTATACAGATGAATGAGAATAAAAACAAATCAGTTAATCATTAATTAAATTTCATCTGTCCACTTGGTCCTTTTTTAGGTTGTAATTTTTGTTTTGCTCATTATAATATACAAATGTATACAGTATTGTTATATTGACTATAATATTAATATTATCTCATATATTAGCAATTATAACAATTTCAAGGATTTAAGATACTTTATCAACTCTAACGCTTTCAGAAAGTTAAACTTGTACAAGTGTTAACCTGGAACAATTAAAGAATAAAATGTGTATTCTGTTATAAATTCAAAACTAGGTGGTGTAAAGAGGCCCAAAACTTGAGCATAAGGACTTAAAGAGCAATTTTACAAACCTGTGGTTTAATTTTATTTTAAAGAACAACATATATTTTTAAAGATCAACAGCAGTGTATTTTATCAATTTATAGTTTCAGTTATAATATAATATCTCTCTACATGTCAACAATTATAAAGTATATGGTTTCCAAATTCATCTTCCAAATGCAGAGCATCCGTACTTCCTATGGAAGTTGTTGTAACAGTAACAGATTTGAATGTGGAGATCGATATAAACCTGTGCTATACTGTAGCTCGCAGTCAAACTACTGTCAGAGCTGCTGTTATGGAAAATTAATCAACACCATCTGACCAATCAGAATAAATAATTCACTAATGCTGCTGTAAAACGTCATATAATGTAATGCAGTTGAACGTAATGAAACACAGGAAAATTTGCCCTAGGCTTTGTTGGAAACAGTCAATTAACCTCATCATTATCCTCTTTTCAGACTTGATTTTGACACAATCAGATAATTATATAGAACTGATATATATATTGTCCCACTGTTCTGAAGTGAGCTGCATTCTTCACATGGAGTCACATTTGAAGTTTACTGTCATGTTTCCGTAGCCCTGGTTATCAGACGGGAACAGAGTGAAGGATCTCCTGAGGCTTCTCCAGAACAGAGCTGTCCGCTTTCACATTACTCTGCTACAATCCCCATGTTCTCACAGTGTTCCCAACACCTCCTGCTACACCATAACAAGAAAAGCCTCCCAACATACTGCTTCATGTGAATGTGCAGTTCTTTAAGGTAAATCACCAAGCTAGTGATTTAATCTAGAGTTTCTGTTTTTTTCACACCCACACACACCCACACCCACACACATACACACACATTTTAATCGCCAAGTTATACGATCTCAGGTTTGTCTTGTTTGGCTTGTATAGTACCTCATTGCCCATTCGATCCCTTGCCATTTTTATTTGTAGCAAAGGACATAGCAAATCTGAACAGAGCAACCAATGCCAGTGCCACGCAGCCATCCGCTTCGCAGTCAAACAGCCCGTCTGGGTGCCAAGAGGCTGGTTGGATTCTTGTAATTCAGGAGCTAATGAATGAGCCAATGCACAAACAAGTTCATTAAAGCAGAGACACTCAAGTCCAAGTCCACCCAAAATGGCCTCCCCCACTCCATATACTACCATGTGGTCACCCTGGATGCTCGTCCCAGCACCAGGGTGGATGCCAAGGGAGCTGTGAGGGGTCTGCAAATTGCACACACACACACACACACACACACACACACTCACACACACACACACACACATGCAAACACCCTTGTGGTTTTACTGGGGCATTGTGGAGTCCTGGCATGGCTGTCAGTCTAATGAACCCATCAGCCAGCTGGAGGAGCAAAAGAGGAACGATTTAAAGAGCCGAGCAAAGCCGGGCCACGCTGCCATACAAACGCAGGCCAAGAGGTGGTGGAGGAGGGAGCGAGGGAGATAGAGCGAGAGCCTGAGCGAGGCTGGGTTAGATGTGAAGAGTTAAATGAAGAGAAGCAGCATGAACGGTGACCCAGGGTTAGGTGGAAAAGAGTTAAGAGGTTTGAGTGTGCCAAGACTCGGTCTTCTTAAAGCGCTGATTGAAAGGCTATAGAAATTGAACAAAAGGGTTGAGTGAGAGTTATTGGTATCGGGTGGATGGAATGAAATGGATTAATGATAGACAGAAGCACTGGCCCGAGACATGAGTATGAGAGAAAGTGGGAAAGCGACTGGCAGCAGCATTAGCGAGCGAAGGAGAAGGGAGATCAGGCGTTGTTGCACCCAGATGCTTGAGACATCTGTATGTACCTGAATCACTAGCTAGCTAATGGGGCCTCTTCTCACCTGACTCTGTTACCTGTCCAACTGATGTTTAACATCTTTATCAGTCTCACCTTATGCTATGTTGGCGTTGTTCCCTCCACACAAGCCAAGAATTTAGTCGTAGCATCTGGATCCAGTGCAATTTCTCTCTGGTATTGCGTGGAGCATTGAGTTGGTAGTACACATTGCACTATGCTGTGATGTGGAAATATCAGTGTTATGGAACAGTATTTATCTTTAGTAACAGCTTTGTGACAGTAAGAGATTCAGAATGTACCCCAGGAACACTGGGCACCAATCACAGATACACCTTGGGTGGGATGCCAGAGCAATATTTTCTGTCACTGTGGCTTTCTGATATTCTCAATATTTTTTTTTAGTAACATTCATTCATTCCAGTAGCATAGGAAGGTAGTATATGTAGATTACAGTATATGCCAGACCATTACAGGGCACACACACACACACACACACACACACACACACACACACACACACACACACACACACACACACACACACAC
>JAQQZT010000010.1:12509453-12519573 GCA_030068275.1 Clarias platycephalus
ACACACACACACACACACACACACACACACACACACACACACACACACACACACACACACACACACACACAAATATTCACAAGTGCATGGCTATGTTGACTGGAGGTCCTACCAAGGTTGTACAAATGGGATTAAATACAATGGGGTCATCATTGGCCTCCATGGTCACTAGTTGGACTACAGAGGTTCTTGTATGATGGATTCAGAGTGAAGATGCAAGAAAGCCATTAACCTGATCTCAGGATTGACTCAGTTTTCTTGAGGAGAGCGCACAATTCCAGACAAACAAGGATAAAGATAAATTAACCATTCTAAATTATCATACAAATTGATAATTTCACACATGTGACTTGTGAGGTAGCTTCTGCTCTGATGGCAACATCCGCTTTGATGCTTGATTCACAATCATCAAAGAACATGGCTATATACTGTAGAATAGACCTTTCATCCAGCTGTATTAAACATTGTTTTGAAAACATTTAACAACTTCACTAATGATACTACTCAGACTGCTAAACTGTGGGAGAACAATAAATAAATAATGTAATAAGCAGATTTGTTTAACTGAGCCACAGCAAATCACCGACAATCTCAATATGCCTCTTATATATGCCTCCATGTGCGAGTGTGTGCACGTCTGGCTGCATGTATGTACTTGTGCATGAGGGAGGGGGATCCCTGCTGGGACTACAGATGGTGCAGAAGGCTCGGTGATGGCCACATTTTCACTTGGGACCGCCGGCCCCCTGCTCGCTCTCCCACACCTCCTGTTCACTACTGGCCAGCTTCAGTGTCATTGTTGAAGCCTCCTGCCACATGCACACAGACACACACATACACACTGCCAGAAGCAATGAACAGAAACGGCAAAGGTGCCAAATTGTAACACAAATACAAAACAGTGTTTAATAGCTTGAGATCGAAATAAAAGTGTGATACGGACTCTGGAGTACGTCTCAGGCTGGGTGCAAACTATATCGACAAGTCAGGAATCCAGCTCCAGCAGCGTGAAGATCCGAAGAGAGAGATTTGGATACATCCCCGATGGTTGACACTACATTATCAGTCGGTTTTCAATTATTCACTCCCAACAGATGTGTAAACAAGCCCCTGTGCTGCACTCCCCTCACTACTTTTTTTTTTTTTTTACAGCCTATAAGTGTCTGAGTTTAAACACCGAATTAGGAAAACATCCATCTCGATGTGTTTTAACAGTCCTAGCCCACATAACCTCTTCTCTTAATCCCTACCATCTTGGTGCATCACAACAACCAGAGTGAACAAGTGAATCGGGAGCTAGGTAGAACACAAGAGAAGCCGTGAGGACACTTCTCAGCATTTTGAGGGCTTCGAACAAGTCGTGCCAACTTCAAACACTCAAGGTTTTCAACACAGGTTCATTATGAGCTGGCATGGTTACAGACAAGGTTACACAGAGTTGCAGGAAGTAAACAGACATGCATTTTAGCTATTAATGCATTATTAAGACTTGGTTGACTTTGCCTTAGCTGCTTTAGGAAGAGCAACTTGTCTGGGCATAGAACGAAAGAGCGATTCCTTTTAAGCAACATGAAGACGTCTGGGCCGCTGATTGCAAACAAGTGAAATGATACCGAGTAATATAATGCTGTTTGTAAACAGCTCCAGGATCTGCTATATTCTAATGTAGATAAGGATTGCCCATGTTAAGTGCTAAGTTTATTACAGCTGGCGTACTGACTAAAGTTATTGTTCTTGCATGCATAGCTGTCATGTATGAATTTCTTTTTTACTTCTATGAAACTGCTATTGCAGCTATTTACTACTACTATAAAACATGGAAATAATCAAATGATCACATTAGGCAAATGTTCTATTATATTATGTTATATTAGAAGACAGATAAATGAGAATAAATACAAATCAAAGCAGTTAATCATTAATTAAATATAATTTCTCCACTTTTTTTAAGGTCTTTCAGATGGACCAGGTCATGACTCTGTTGATGATTTATTCTTTAAATTAGAATATAATTCTTTTTATGGTAAAATGGTGGATTTTAATATTTAAGAATTATTTTTCCAAGATATTCCAAGCTGAAAAGAAAGTCATCAAAAGTGATTATGATAATGGCAAGAAAGTTTGGTGCATACATTTTTTATTATAAAACTATATGTGTACTGTATTAATATGTCTGTTTGTTTTCTCCTCAACCAGACTGGTTGTATTTCGGCTCTACCAATACTGTTTGAAACCAGAATGAATAAAAGAGCCAATAATATAATCTGCCTGTCTAATTGAAAACATAGGTTAATGTTCTGTTTCTGACCTTTGATCAAGGTGTGAGTGATGTCCTTGTTGCACATTGTTTTCTGGACAATAATTGCCACGTTAGAGTTGGCGTCTCAGGATAGGTGCTTTCTGCCTGCCCCTACTGACACTACACAATTAGAGTGACCCCATGTGTGCTCCCTGTCAGTGTAGCATTCTTCCTCTCTTCTGACAGGTCTCCAATACCACCGCCACACACATGCATACATTCTTGGCTTTCTCTCCATGTCACATCTTTCTCGACTCAGGCCTGAAGGCGACTTGTCCATCATTCACACACTCCCTCCTTCTATTTTATCCCTCTGTCTACCCCTCTGATGCACCCTCATCAGCCCTGCGGGCCTAAACCTCTCCAGTCTCTCTTGATTCCCTCTATTGCAAAGAAGGCTTTACTAACCCTCAGACAAACACAGGCACCAATGCACACACCAACACACATACTGTACAGTAGAGGCAGACACTCCCCATGCAGTGGCTCAGGGCCACAATACCTCAGCGGAGCCTCCCTCATCGTTTTAATCAGCTCGTTAGGCACGGTCGGTCACCACGACACACTCCCTGACCACCACCACAGGCACATGAACACACTTGCACGGCCATGACCTAGACCTACTGCTCTCCCTGGGTGGGATGTGGAGCAGGGGCAGGGTAACACCAGGGTCACGATACAGATCCAACTGCTGCCAGGCTGCTGCTCGGATGCCAAGCATACATAAGAATCACTGATGCAGTGAGGTGGAAAGATTCGGGTAAGAAAAAGAAAGAAAAAGTGCTTGAGTAGAACACAGATTTTTTTTTTTTTTTTTTTTTACAAATCTAATAAAGCTACATGTTTTTGTTTGTTACTGTCTGCAGCTGAGGTTATCCCGATATTGAACACTGAGTTTGTTCTAGGAGTTTAAAGAAACCGATTGTTTGAATCATAGTAGCAACATTTCGATTGAAGTATTTAAAAAAAAAACACTGTTTGTTATAAGTTCACATATTTCTTCTTTCATGATGTACAGTAATTAAATATTTTGTAATGAAATGTAGAAAAACTTCTGCATGGACTGAACCTAGCAATTGAGTAAACTGTGATCACAATTCCAAGAAAGATCCTTAATTTTCATTCCTGTTTCATTCAATTTTTTTTAAAATCATGTCATCTTTGTGATTAAATTGCTTTTATTGTATAAAATATGTTCATTTGTTCGCAACTTTATCCCTTTAAATCCATTCCTTGGGATCCTCGGAAATGCATTCTCAGTCTGATTAAAACTTAATTTATGAATTCACTTAATTTACCAATACCTAAAACCAAGAATCATCAAAAACTGAACTTTTAAGTGATTATTAACTACAGATTATAATTATATAATGTGAAAAATGGTGGCTCAGGGGGTAGGCTTCTCATCTGCCATGTGGCAGGCCAAGATTGGTTTCCCAGCCAGTGCCACAAATTCAGAAACTGGCGGCTCCAAGCACAGATAAAAATATGCGGGTTGCATCAGGATGGGCATCCAGCATAAAGCCCAAAGAACAATGACAGCAACATTCTATAATACAGTATAAAGTTCATATTGAACATATTAAATGTAATCTGAATGTATCCAACCACATGCAATATATTTTAACCAATTCCACTCAACTCAAGTCAACACTTCTTGATTTAGCACAAAACTATTTTATTTGTTATGAAAGATTTTACCCTAGGTATAAAAGTTATATGTTAATGGTAAGGACACATTGATAAAGGTCAGGTACAGATTAGTACCCTGATAATCTAGGCTAGCAAAATGTGTGACAGATTGTGAACTATTCAATCTGTTTTTATGATGTTCGGAATATACAAAAAAAAATTATGGTGATTTTTAAAAAATTTCATGAATGACGGAGCAAAGTTATCTCTCATTGTGCCAGGGGACACAGGTAGGACTGTAATATCTTGTAAAAAAAAAAAAAAATTAAGATCTACAGAGGAAGTCTTAAAACCATACAAATATTAACAGTTATCTTCAGAACTGTTTTTAAAAGCGCTTACTCTAAAGTTGTCTTGAAGACGAACTAAAGAGTTTTACAGACCTTCAACAGACAGACATGAAGGTTACGACTGCATGTCCACTGAGCTGCTCATGACACCAAATCTGTTGGAAATTATTTACTTTTTTACATTTTTTATTTTTTTCCCAGTAAAACTATGATCAGTTGATAGTTCTGAAAATTTATAATTTTTTTAAAGGTTTTTTTCCCCTCTACGCTCAGCATGATTGTCCATGGACCCTTCTTGGGGTTGAGAGGCAAAGAGTGATAGAGGGGGAAAAGAGGGAGAAGGGGAGAGAGGGAGGTGGGGGTGGAGAAGTGAGGGAGGTGTGGTGGCAGAAGGGGCGGTGTTAGACAATACCGCCCCACAAATATATTCCATCTCTCCGTCAATCGGGACAGCGCTTCACTAGGAAGTAGTATTTTATTCCTCTCTTTACACGTTCCGTTTTTTATATATATCAGGAGTGGACACGACAGCGCACGGGTTCGGCAGCCTAGAAAGGAAAGCGAGGAAATGCTTTTCGATTTGAGGACTGTTAACTCTGCTGGCATTCGGTGCTTGTGATCGTCCAGGAGATAAGGCATTTCTGCACTTTCCCCATCATCTTTATCGCCACTGCCATCTCTATTGTCTGAAGCCGGGGGTCAGGAGACGTCACGGTTGTTTGTTTATTCCAAAGTCGATTACTCCGGAGGGGGGGAAATTAATCGGATCGACTAATATACACAAAAAATAGACTACATGTCCAGATAGAATCTAGATTAAAGATAGCTTTGCGGTTCCAGCAGCTGATTTGTTTCTGGATCAGACTCAAAGTGATTTGCAAGAAGAAGAAAAAGGATGTTGCATGAAAAAATCCACGGAAAGACCCGAGAGTAAAGAAAAGAGTTGGAGCGAGGACTTCAAGATCATCAGGACTCTTTTTTTTTTTTTTTCCCCGACCTGTCACAGTTTATTACGGTTGGTTGAACAAGAGTTATGTTTTTAACATTAATTAGTCTATACATACTATAGACTTTTTGTAACTATATTAAGTTGAATTTGTAAACGAAACAACATGAAATCATGCAGTTAGACAGATTTAATTCATATAAAATAATAATAATAATAATAATAATAATAATAATAATAATAATAATAAACAATCTTTAAAACAGAACTATTTGCAAAAATGTGTGTAAACGAAAATACTTTAAAGTACAATTTGCAACAATGTTGCATATTGTAATCTAAACGAAAATTCTTTCAAGTACAATGTTTCATTGATTAACTAGAATGTACCTTTTACGTCAAAATGTCTCGTTGCACGTGCGGTTTATTAGGGAGGAGAATTGATGCTGATCGAAACCCAAAGTTCCTACAACAGATGTTAACCTTTTGAACCTCTTTATTATTCCGGTTCCGTTTTGTCCTGTCACGCAGCACGCGCCAAGTGTTAGCGCGTGACAGATGGATGATTTTAATTACGGGAAAAAAAGACTCACAAAATTATCATATTTGCAATGATTTCGTTTAGTGCTGAACAATACGTATACCGTGCATATGCATGTATTAAAAAAGCAAGCTGTTAATAGAATTAACTGAGTTCATATGGAAACTTTGGATATTTGATTAAAACCAAAGAAATTGACAGAGAAAAAAATTAAACAGATTCACGTGCACTAGATATTAATTTATTTAGCATTTAAGAGTATGAAAAGGTAAGATTGCTTGTGCATTATTTATTTTTTCCTTTTATTTAACACATCTTTTCGATGTGACTTAATTTTCACGCGAATACAGATTTCAAAAACAAAACTTTAGGGATTTATTTTTTTTTTTTTGCACATTTAATAAAATACTCCTATAAGGGATGTTAGTATATTCTACTAGAGGAACCTTTAAGGCTTCTAGCTAGAACCCTAGAACAGAATGGAGTTTTGGGAAGCTCAGAACTCATAGTGTGTATAATTAAATATTTAATTCAATTTTTTTTTCAAAGAGTGCACAACAGGTAGTCGAAAAAAGAAAACAGAATTATTTTGAGGGTTATTATATAATCCAATATTTTTTGGTTATTTTTGTTTGTTTGTTTGTTTGTTTCAAGAAGGTGTGCAACAAGGGTTAAGTGGTATTTTTCTTCTATGAGTGAAACGCTCCAAAAAGTGAAGAAAGAAACACTAGGATGCCGTGATGTGTGTCAAATTTTCATGCACTTCATGCAAATCTATTTATTCTATACATTGCATTGACATCTAGCCTATATTGCGTGCTTCCTTTCAGGTCCTGTAAAACTACAGAACTGTCAAACCTCCGTATTCAAGCTCCCATCAACTAACAAAAGAGGGGAAAATGATGCTGAGCCCAGATCAGACGGACCCGGAGCTGCCCTGGAGCCACTCGGACGCCGAAAGCGTGTTGAGCGACATGAAGGCTGGCTGCATGTCCGAGGAGCTCAGCACGGACGCCGAGGGCAAAGTCAAAGCGCTCGCGCCGCAGCCGCTCACGCGCGAGGAAAAGCGGCGGCGCAGGCGCGCTACGGCCAAGTACCGCTCAGCGCACGCGACTCGGGAGCGCATCCGGGTCGAGGCGTTCAACGTGGCTTTCGGTGAGCTGCGGAAGCTTCTGCCCACCCTGCCTCCTGACAAGAAGCTCTCCAAGATCGAGATCCTTAGACTGGCTATTTGTTACATTTCCTACTTGAACCACGTGTTGGATGTTTAGTCGGGAGAATGGACAAAAAAAATTAAGATGATTTTTTATATATTAATAGGCTAGGTAAACTTACCTGCTCACTCGAAAAGTGTTAGACAGAGGTTAGGGATTAGGATAAGAACTTTTTAAAGGTTTTATTTAAACGTAGAGGCGCTATAACAAGCCCATTCGATTGGAACCGAAACTGTTCTGAGATCAGTTTCAGAATCGCGGGGCTTATTCGAGTGAACCGGTTTTGCGGTTCTGGAACTGATCTCAGAACAGTTTGCGCAAATGAATTTCTCCAGTCGGATAGAGAGACGCATGGTGAGAGCTCCAAGAGTCGTGCACCATTAAAAAGACAGACTGCGGTCCTTGCTGTAGGCCAGACATCCAAACAGAGATGCTAGAACGCCGGGAGGGACCTTAAAAAAATCACTGGAATGACGTTATAACAGTGTAAACAAGTGGAGAGAGAGCAGGGGCTGTAGACCACCAGTTGCACTGAGATTGAACACAGACTGATTAGTTGCGTGGTATAGATCTGACATGTCGGGGTTTTTTGTTTGTTTGTTTGTTTGTTTTCACTGAGAAAAAAAGAAAAACAAAGTATGTACAAGTGCCACTTAGATCAATTGTTATTTATTTATTTACTTATTTATTTATCTGCACTTTTCTCCTATCGATGTGTTTATTTATTTATTGATTTATTTATGCTTTTAAGTCATTATTTTTAATTGTACAATAATGCTGGGTGTTTGTAATGTAGGCTATCGCGTAAACGACGTTACCGTATGTGTTAGACTGTGACGTTCAAATTTTCACACACACTCAAAAACACACACTTGCATACACACGCACGTGCACATACACACAAGAAGTAAAAAAATATATATGACTGCACTTTTTGGTGTTTGTTAATATTTCCTATATTTATTTTGTGCAGAAACAAAAATAGAGATTAGGCTACTCTGAAAAGAAACAAAATCAGATTGTTCCCCCTTCTCCATCTCTGAAAGTAGTTTAATGTGAATCTTCTAAGGCTGCTATAATTTCAGCTATAATGAAAACTTACAGTAACAGAATGAACAGGTGTTATAAATGTAATCATTTTTTCCCCCAGCAGTAATTCCCCTTATGGTTGATGTGATATAATGACTAAGTGGGAGTTAAGGACTTCCTGATGCGACCAAATATACTGTAACATGACAAGTATTTTTTTTTGTTCTTTGGTGTTTTTTTTCTGTGTCGCAGTTTGAAAATGTTCTGTTCATAATAATAATAATAATAATAATAATAATAATAATAATAATGCAATGTTTTATTTTATAATGGGGAAAGAACCATACCTGCTATCCAAAGAATTCTTGTCTTTTCAGGGTCTTGCCCTTATTGCTTTATGCACATATTTTGTAGTAGAGTTGCTGTGACAGCTGGTTTTTAAACAAAGACATTTCTTTTCATATTTTACTGGTGGGGTGATTTTTTTTTTTTTTTTTTTTTTTTAATAAAACAACAGTAAAATAAATTGCAAAAAGTCTCCTGGTTTTTGTTTGTGCTTTTTTCACTCTGTGCACTGTATGTCAGCCGAGGCATTTTGCTTTGAGCTTCTTGATCTGCAAAAGATGTGAGTAAAAATAGCCAACATTTGTGGGTCAATTTATTAATTTATTTGTCTCTGGAGAAATCATTTGTCAGCTCTAGTTAATTTTGGAGCCTTTAGGCAGCTCTCTTCTTTCTTTCCGTTTGAAACGTGAAATATTCACTTGCAGAAAATACCAATATGGAATGGAAAACGGTCAGTCATCGAGATTTAGCTTCATAGTGTGACTTTATTTTATTATTAATTTTTTTTTTATCCTGCAAGTGTTTGCTCCTTGTCTTCCTCCCTCTTGGCTGAAAGGCCATTTCCCCAGAGAGGGGGCAGGTGTTACTCCAGACGAGCCAAGACAACCAAATTACTGGCCGTCTGGCACCTCCCGTGGGAAACACACACACACACACACACACACACACACACACAGAGGAAGATGGAAATGTATGTGTATAAAAGCGTCCTGTATCATCCATCCTGTTAAAAAATGACTAAATGTTTCAATGAATTAAACTGACATTTTATAAGCTTTTGAAATAAAATGACATCTCAGGTGCATCACACCTACAGCAGTGTTAGAGCACCTTCTGATTGCTTTCCTTTCATGTATATGAATATTTGATGCAGGTTATGCAACACGGATGTAAACACGGTGGTGTGATCCTGAGGGAATCAGGCTTTAAAGTGACAGCAAGAAGTTTCCAATTAACATTTATCTTGAAATGATTTGCCGAGTTCATTTAAATGGCATTCTCCACATATAAAGATTTGTGACACTCGTTTCACATGTTCTTAGTGTTTCATCTGGTTTCTTTCCTCTGTCGAAACCCATACTTGGACAAGATTGTTTAACTTTAATTGCAATTTTAAAGTTTAGACATTCAACAGTAAGCTTTATTTTATTACATACTGTATATGTATACGTGAGGTGACATGTCCCTCTGTGCACGAGGACCTGGGATTGGCCCTGGATCCACACTGATGCAGATAAAGATGAAACAGTTACAAAAGATGTGAATCAAGTGAATATTTGAACCTTTAATCCAATTCCTTAAGAGTTAAGCATCAGGATAAACTGAGCTAAGATCAAACCGATGCATAAAAGAGAGCACTGCTAGCTTCCTGTCTAGAAATCCCACAGTCCTGAGGCATGTTCAGAGGCATTGAATTAAATGGTTGGAAAGTGTAATGCACAAAGAGACATATCAGGTGAAAGTCAATAACGCTGATGCAAATCAAAGTAGAAGGTAGAAAAAAGTTCTTCATCTGAGTGTATTTGAGTCAATAGAGAATCATTAATGTTATATCTGTAGCTCTTGATTTTTATTTCTGTAATAAAAAAAAGTTACAAAATGATCTTAAATTTCTCTTAATTTCTCAAATTTCGTAAAGGAGTTACATAATCAGGTTTAGATTTAAAAAGATCTATATATATATACGGTGGGGGAAATAAGTATTTGATCCCCTACAGATTTTCTAAGTTTGCCCACTTACAAAGAAATGAAGGGTCTATAATT
>JAQQZT010000010.1:12532719-12544659 GCA_030068275.1 Clarias platycephalus
TGGTCTTTCACGTGGAATTCCAATAAAATTGATTCATGTTTGTGGCTGTAATGTGACCAAATGTGGAAAAGTTCAAGAGGGCCGAATACTTTTGCAAGCCACTGTATATGCACACAGTGCCGTGAAACAGTATTTGCCCCTTCCTGATGTATTTATTTTTTGCTATTTGACATATGTATTTGATACTTAGAATACAAGGTGCATTAAAAATATATAAATATTTAATTTATTAAGGTAAAAAAGCTTTCCAAACCTACTTGGCCCTATGTGCAAAAGTAATTGTCCCCCTTGCAAAATCATGAATGAACTGTGATTTATTTATTTATTTAATTGGAAAGCTGAGTTAAATTTCACTTGCAACACCCAGGCCTGATTACTGCCAGAATGAAGAAGTTGAATGAAGTTGAACGAAGAAGTAACTTAAATCGATCCCTAAATAGTAGTTCAGCTTTTTATCCCTTAGTACATGAAATCATTTTTTAAAAACTGCATTATGTATTCAGTCGGGTTATCATTGTGCGATATTGAAATCTGAATAATTTACGTGTGACAAATATGCCACATGTTTGTCATTAAAAAATCAGACATTAAAATATATATATAGCCAGAATATCAGCAATCAACTGGCTAAGATTGATTGTAAAAGGTAATGTTTAGAAACACCTTTAAATCTTCTGCTTTGAGAAACTGAGAAAGCCGCCACTTGTGGAATTCTGTAGATCAGACTCAGCGTTATGAAGCGTTATAACGCTGTAATGAATAGGTGTTGTGCCCCTGGTTCCCCTAGTGCGTCACCGCCGTATTACACCTTCCTCTCTCTCTCTCTGTCTCTCAGCTCCACACGGAAACACTGCCCCCGCTGTTTAGTCCTGATGTGGATAGCCCGTTCCGGCGCTGGGGTTTCCCAACCGGGCTCGGTTCGGTGCCAGATTTACCCAGGGATTTACCTCCAGCGGTGTCCGGATCTCTGCGGGTTTACACTGCGTGCTGTATGGGAATGCCACGCTGCGGTGAAGGTGAGTGACTCGGGGGTTGTTCACTGGATCTTTCCCTGTGCTGTACGGAGCGCGTTCACACACACACACACACGCCCGGTAACGCAGCAACTGGCGGTGAGGTCGGTTAGCAAAGCGTTGCGTCTGGGTTGTGTTTGATAAAAGACGAATCACATGATTTAACACCTCATTCTCATTGCGGTGTGTCTTTGTTTTATTATTACTATCATTACACACATACACACACACTTCAGATAAAATTTGATCCCGGTGGTTTGTTCCCAAAAAAAAAAAAAAAAAAGCACCAGCTAGCAAACCTGTAACGTTAAACAGGATAGTGTTTATTATTGCTATATTCTTGTTTGTTTAAAATTTAATAGACATTCTATGGACGACTTGGTGCAGAAGGAGAAAAACATTCATTACTTTATTTCTGTAAAAGAAAACACACACAGCGACTTAAGAGCAAGTTTACAAAGTGTCATTGACTTACAAGACATTACGTTACATCGTGGCTGCCTGAAATTAAAGCCTAACATTAATAGTTTATACACGGTTTATTGATATATTTGTAAAAAAAAAAAAAAAAAAAAACTAAACTGTTGCTATGGGAGAGCGGTCGGTGTTAGCGCGACACTGTTGCTGCACCGCCGCCGTCTTGCTCGTGTTGTCCCCCGGGTGTCCTCCGGCACTTGGACAGGGTTTTATACTTCAATATTCCTGGTTGTAACTCCACTGTTTTTTCTTTTTGTACTTCAGAGGTGTGTGAGTGTATGTGTGTGTGTTTCTGTATCGGTTTCTGGAGGCCTTAAGGAGACCGCGGAGTTTCCTGCTGCGACCGCCATTGATTATTTATGTTTTTTGAGTTGGTGTAACACCCTTCTGTAGTGCTACAAGTATAACAATACAAAAAACACACACCTGTACAAAACGCCACATTTAATGACAATATTTTAAGGTATACAAAGCTGTCAAAATGCCCCAAAGTCAATAAGGAGAGGTGGCAGTTTGTGGAGTTCTGAGGTGACTTTGGTGTATCTTGTAGTACAGAGTAGGGTAAGTATTGGTAAAGTGGGACATGTAATGGTCATAGAGTGGCGTAGTGGTTAGCACTGTCGGCTTGCACCTCCAGGGTGTGGGTTTGATTCCTGCCTGTGCATGGAGTTTGCATGTTCTCCCTAGGTTTTCTTCATGTACCCTGTTTTTCTCCCACAGTCCAAAGACATGCAGATTAGGCTAATTGGTGTCCTCAAATTGCCCGTAATTAGTGAATGTGCGTATGAATGTTGACAGGAGGTCCTATCACGGTCCAAACAAACACAACTATACAAAAACAAGGCACATTTAATTGACAATATTTTAACTTAAAGAAAGCTGTCAAAATGCCCCAAAGTCAATAAGGAGAGGTGGCAGTTTGTGGAGTTCTGAGGTGACTTTGGTGTATCTTGTAGCACAGTAGGGTGAGTATTGGTAAAGTGGGGTCACAGAGTGGCATAGTGGTTAGCACTGTCAGCTTGCACCTCCAGGGTGTGGGTTTGATTCCTGCCTGTCCATGGAGTTTGCATGTTCTCCCCGGGTATTCTTCGTGCACCTCGGTTTCCTCCCACAGTCCAAAGGCATGTAGATTAGGCCGTGCCCATAAGTGCGTGAATGCGCATTTACTACGGTTGTAAAAATGGTCATAAATACAATGTTCATCACTGTTGGCCTCCATGACCTAGTTGGAGTACAGAAGTTCCTAAATAGATGGATGTGACACTTAATATCAATCCTCTGTATCTTTAGTTGTATAGTCATAAGTAAATTCTACATTATTTTGCATTTTAACATTTTAAAAGAGATCTTGGTGGCTTAGTGATTAGCATTGTTGCCTCTCTGGTTTTCTCTGACAGTCCAAAGACATGCAGAGTAGTCTAAATGGCGTTTCCAGATTGATCGTAGTGTGTGAATGTTGACCGGAGGTTCTACCACAGTCATAAAATGGGAATAGATAGAGCAGTGACCACCATTGGCCTTCATACATAGTCCCTACTAAGATTACAGAGGTTCCTGGATGTATGTATGTATGGGACGTACGTCTATTTTTACTTGTTTAGTCATCTGTAAATTGTTCATTTATTGTATTTGAACCTTTTAAAAGAAATCCTAAACTTTTTTATACTATAAAAGTGTCTCGTGAAGTGACAAAAACATGTCCCACTTTAGTAGTGTTCACTCTGTTTGATTTTAGTAGTGCCAAACTTGTTGAGACATGTTTATAACTATTTAGATGCAACGTAATACTATTTATTTCCTTTATCCCTTATAAGAAGCTGGAGAACTGTGGAAAGGGACTTAACCTCACATGCTCATCAAGGCTATGCAACAAGCATCAAACGATTCCCAGTAGCAACATTCTGGTGTTTTTATATATATATATTTTTTTTTAGGTTTTATAGTATCAGTAAATAATTTGGACGCAAGTTTCGATTTATGTTCTACATTCTCGAATAATACTGAGGATTTCGAAACGATGAAATAACACATATGGAATTATGCAATTAAGAAACAATACCAAAAAAGAGTAACATTCAGTTGTTACATTATTTTAAGACATGAATGTCAGCTGTTCTGGAATAGTTCTTGCAAGAACAGTAATGTCAAGTGCATTTGCAAAAACCCATCAAGCACCACGATGAAGTCAACCCATCAAGCCCTCATGAAGACAATGTCAGGAAAGCGAGGGGAAGTTCATTTAAAGTTACCAGCCTGAGAAATCACTAATTAACAGCACCTCAAACTGTTCCAAGAAGATTTTTTGCATATTTTGGATGCCTGTAGCATTGCGTAATGTAAAAAGAAATAGAAATCAATAAATTAGAAGGTTTGTATAAACTTTAAACTGACTGGTAGTCTATCGGTGAGAACCTTCAACCATCCTAAGAACCCTTGAGGAACCCTTTTCTAACCTTACATTCATACCAGCAGTCAACAAGTTGCTCCAGTCACTTAGATTAGACACTGATTAAAGAATGACATTTAATCTATAACCATTTTAAGCGCTGATTAAACAATTATTAAAATGAAACAATCTGTATCACATAACAGATCCATCTGAAACAAATGCGGCATAATGTGTGACTGAAAGTTTTCTTTTTTAACTTGCAAACGTTTCTGTAAGGCATGCTTTATTTGAGGAACAAATATGGCCGAAAAAAGAGATGCAAGTAAACATACATATTTGGTCAGATCAGAAGATTAAGCATCATGTTTCAAATACGCAATTCTTCCAGTGGTAACTAATTGCATGTAGAAACGGAAGTCGTGAGTGGGGAACTGAAGAGGGATGTGGGGAACTGAAGAGCCCATGTGCCTCATGGGATTGATTCAAGAAATCACCAGTTATTTTAATGAATGTTTTTCCATTTTGTATCAAATTTGCATAGAGTTGAGAACATCCTGATTCAAATGCTAGTTCTTGTTAAAAATACATTGTGCAGAATAGAAGTCACCTGTTACTTCGTTGCTTGTTAGGGCGGAAATATACTTGCTTTTAACTACATGTACGTGCATGCAGAAATTAAATGTGTCGCGCCCATATGTGCCCACAAGATGCAATATAAACGTACTGTAAATGGTACGGGCAGTGTAATCAGCCAGCATGTCAAAAATGGTGGAAAGTTCAAAGGAAAGGAAAGTTGTGAGACCAGCACCTGCATGAAATACCTTTATCGCTGCACTGTGACAAATATGCATGTCAAAACAGCTGGCGGGAGATAACTTCCATCTTAAATGTCGACATAGCAACTAGAGATCTGAAAATTGATCTAGTGAATCACCAAGGACCATCTGATACAACATTATCACAATACCTACCGTAGGTGCCGATTCAGTTTGTATTGCGATTCTGTTAGTATCATGATTACATAAATACCCAGATTTTTTTTTTTTTTTTTAACATATTGTTACAATTCTAGTGGCAGCTTTCCCGCCTGTCATGCAGAAGACCCGAGTTCAATCCTCCCAAGCCAGAATAAAATGAGCAGGTTGTGTCAGGAAGGGTATCCAGCGTAAAACCTGTTGGATGGTCCGCCGTGGCGACTCCTCAACGGGATCGGCCGAAAGACTAACAAAAACTTCTCTTTACCCTTATCGATGTTATCTCCTGCCTAAAACAGGGTTTACAATATTATCGTGATAATGCGGCCTATTTTTATCAACACACATCTGGTTGTCCAATCCTCGTGTCTTAAAATAACTTTTAATTTATTTTCTATTTTCTTAACATGAACAAGCAGGAATACCAATTTCACCATATATAAATCACAGCTGTCTTCATTTATTTTGTAAAAAGAAACAAGCCATATGGTGTACTGGGATGTGACTGATTCCCATGTGTGTACAGCTAAGCACCGATCGAGTCTCTCAGGGCATTTAGACTGTGATGCCTTCCAGCGGTGTTTCAGTCTCAGGCATGCTTGAATGAATAAACATGAATCTTCACACTTGTGGTATTTATCCCCCAGCCAATCTTGCATTTATCTCTTTTTCTCTTTAAAGACCACCTTGTTCATTGTAGCAGACAGCTCATCTCTTTCTGCCGCTCTGAAAAGAAGCCGTTCTGTTGAGAGAACACCGAACACAGATATTCGCTTTTGTGGTAAAACACACCCTGGCACCGTAAATCGAGAGAGAGAGAGAGAGAGAGAGAGAGAGAGAGAGAAAGAAAGATAAAACGCTTCTCTCTTCAGTAGAGGACGGTTTTCTCCCCTGCTATTCAATGAATAATGCAACACCGTCAATTATGGAGGGTTTTCTTCCTTTTTTTTCCTCATGGAGCCTTGAACCTGACAGCAACGAAAGCATGCGATTATTACAGCTCGTGTTCACACGGGATTTGAAAGCACCCATTCCCGCCCTCCCACAAGGAAACCTATGTACAGATCTCACCTGTATATGAGCTGAATCGGTCTAATCCCTTTCCTTTAAAGACGTCAAAAATACTAATTCTCATTTTCACCTATAACAAGTTCTCTAGCTTTTCCCACGTTTGTGCAGGTTTTCCCCAAAAGCTATGATGTAATACTTGGCACACTGTTGCTAGTTAGCCCATTGTACCGTGACACTGCAAGTTCTCACTTCAGCCCTTGTGACTCTTAAGTCTTTGTATTCTTTTTAAAAATGTATGTAAAATGTGTTTATGTATAAATTTGCGTTATACTCCGAGAAATAGGTCGCATCTATTAGTATATTTAAGACATTTGTCTCCTTATTTTCTCACACAGGTCAGTGTGCATGGAGTTTGCATGTTCTCCCTGTGCTTGGTGGGTTTCCTCCGGGTACAATGGTTTCCTCCAACAGTCGAAATACATGCAGATTAGGTTCATTTTTAGTTCCCAAATGGATGTTCCCTGTCACGAGCACAGCACCCTTGTCTGAAAACAAGCTCCAGCGGCCAAAGCGTACAGCGACGCCATGTACGCCTGTACGCCCGTGTACTCTCCTGTTTTTAATTTATTTTAGATTATAGATTGTATTTGCTTTGTGTATTATGTTCCAGGAATTAAGTGTAGTACTCACTCCAGAAAAGTGTACTCTTCAGGAAAACTTAGGTATATAAAGTGTGTACAATGGTGTTTCAGAAAATGGAGCCTATTCCCTCTCCCTATTGCCTATTGCTCACGCTTTCTGTCTCTCGTTCTCTCTCTCTCTCTTTTCTTCTTCTTTTTTTGTTTGTTTATGGGTTTAGTCTCATGGACATGCTGGAGCCGAGCATGGTGTAAGTCGACGTTGGAGGCGAGCCAGCACCTTTTCTTTTGTGTCCTATAGTAATTTGTCTCTTCTCTTTTCGCTTTCACTCGCACTCCTTCCCGCCGCCCCTCTGGCTGAGGTCTTGATTTCACACGTCCATTGCAGCAGCAGCCAGAACGCTCACGCAAAATCCAGACATATAGGAAGTTCATTAACATGTCCATCACAGAGGGGATTTTAATAGATGACTTTTAAAAATTTTTCATTTTAATCCCATTGTTTGCTGATACGATGCCACTAAGATTAAACTCAAGATTAGCTGTTTTAATGCAGCCAGCTGTAAATGGATTCTCATAGCCGCAGCACAGCACAATTTCCCGTGATGGCGAGCACGGTGAATCGATTGCCTCCTCCGCCTTAGTGCATTCTATCTTCCCTATCACTCGACTAGTCTCTTTTGTAGTCCTTTTATTACCAGGCGTTCCGCTCCAGGCAGGGAAATGGCTGCTTGTTTTGTCTGCTTGTTTACGGAGATGCTTTGCATATGCTTGATGAGGTGTCACTAATGACCATGACGCAGGCGATTTTCACATCTTACATTACCGTTAGCGGATTTGTTCGCTTACGTTTTTTTTTCTCACACGCTGCCTTACTCACGCTCGATTCCAGCAGCTAAGTGACAGGAGGTAAATGTAAAATGACTACCCCTGGCAGCTATATTGAGTAAATGTCACCCAGGTCAAGGGTTAAATGCAGAGATAGCTGAATGTTTTGGATCAGATAAGATCTCGCTCGTATGCTCGGCTCCCCAGTAAACATTGCCAAGGCTTTCGATTCCGTACGAAGGTGGTCCTCTGGAGTTTTGGAATGTTTTCATAAAAGGTGTGGCAGGTGATTACGGGAGGATGTTTATGCAGGGGGAAAAAGGAAGTAGCAGAACGGATATAAGAAAATAAACGTGGGATTTGGTGAAGCCTGGCAGATTTCCAACAACATCACACTGATGGATTGCATCTGAACGAAGCATTGACTTGAATGGAATATTTTTCAAGGACTTTTTTCTACAGCGTTCTTCCACGAGCAAGCGCCAGGTCACTTGTGTCACTTGTAGTTTCCCTCTTGTGAGCATGAGCATGACCATGCTGTCTATTGCATAAAACAGTAACAGCTAGTTTTTTTTTTTTTTTTGCATTAAAAAATAACTGGTAATTAAAGGGACTAAAGGACTAAAGCTAAAGGGACCAAGAAATAAATGACCGACCACACCCAAACACTGTAGGATTGGTCAGACAAATGAAAAATTATGAGTATATCCATTAATTACAGCAATATTTACAATCCACAATATGCATCATGACATATATGTTTTTACATTTTTAAGGTCATTGGCGGTTGTTTAAGCATTTCACTGCATATCGTACTGTGTATGTGACAAATAAAATGTATATATTTTTAATATAGCTATGGAAACCAATAGAGCTGTGATTAAATCCATTAAACAATGTGTTGGTTTTGATGTAGAATCGATTAAGTGTTTTAAGAAATTATTTATGTAAACTTACAAATGTTAAATTGTCTAACAAATCTCTTGAAAATATAGTACAGCTTTTAAAGAAAAAACTTTTGTTTTGCAAGAATATTGCTTCTTCCTGGTCTTGTTCATCTTCTTTGTTCAAGTTTATGAGTGTTTAGTGTGTTACTGCCACCTACTGGACTGGAGTGTGGAGCAGAAGATGAACCTTCTGGAAAAATGTCAGGAAAAGAAAGATTATCACTTTAAACAATAAATAACACAAGTTACACAGCATTTCAGTGTTAATTGCATACTTTCAGTAGGTTTTGTGTCATCTGCCTGCAAAACACAGGGATGTTATCTCGTATCTGCCTCTGTTTTGGTCACACAGTTTCACAACTGAAGTGTAGTTAAGTGTAGTCAATCAAAATTTTAATACAAAGCTACATTTTGTACTGAGCGGCACGTCATTCACCATAACTGTGATTTCTAAACAAACCTAGCAAATAATTCACTTCTACCACACAGGATTCCAATATGTGAATAGTTTAGAGCGTACTGTACCACCTGTAGGATTGTAAAGAAGCAAAAACGTTTTACTGCCTCAAATGCCTCCAAAGTTTAAAAACTCAACTTGACAATGAACATGGTTTGACATGCGAGCAACGTTTGTGGCTAATTTGATATATGAATAATGGCGTAAGGTTGCACTTCCTTTTTGTTGGGGTAGACTACAGCTGAATGTGTGTTGAGGAGAAGAAGTACTGCTACGGTGCTGTTATGATTAGCTACCTCGCTGAACTTATTCTCCTCAGTAACAAGCGGTGCAGGGAATGAATAATGAATCTCCCTCACCTTCCTTTCAGTTTAAATCCTCTTTTCTAGTCCCATGTTTAATACTGTCAGAATAAAACTGTGTGGAATTCCCCATCCAGATATGTTTTTTGCCTCTCTAAGCCAACTTGCCATCTTGGAGCCAATGATACCATACAAACATCGGCTCACCACAATACAGTTGGAATGACATTCCATATTCGAGTTTCTTACCTCGGTACGAATCAATCAAACAGGAAAATGACCTGACAATCCTCATTCATTTTATACATGTAATGTGAAAATGTAATATGAATATATGTTTTGAGAAGGACAGAGAAAAGTACAGGAATCCTTCTTGTGTCACCTGCCTGTGAAGCATTAGCACTATCTATCATCTCGCGTCGGCGTCCGTCGTCCGTCATCATCACACTTTTCCTCTATCCGCAACTCCATCTAAACCATTCATCGGAATGAAACCTTCACAGAGCCTTTATCAAGAAGCATAGATGTGCACTAGCTATTTCATTTATAGAAGTAACATGTCAAGTGGGCAGGAGACACATTTTGCCTGGACCTGTAAAATTGTGATACAAATGAGAAAAACAAATCAACAATCTACCTTGAAGTCAATTATAAAACCCCAGCTACCCTTTAAAAATTAGGAAAATGTCAACAAAAATAAATTAGATTTAGTTAATAATATGAATACATTCTAACACCAACAAAAACATTATTATACTTTTTAAAAAATTCAATAAAATTATTTTACATATATTCTCATCTTCTTCAGCCCTAACATTATCATAGTCTTCGCTTTAATGTTTCATTCCTAATTTGGATAACGTGTAGAAATCCC
Organism: Clarias platycephalus; assembly: GCA_030068275.1. Taxonomy (NCBI): domain Eukaryota; kingdom Metazoa; phylum Chordata; class Actinopteri; order Siluriformes; family Clariidae; genus Clarias; species Clarias platycephalus. The sequence goes on from JAQQZT010000010.1 coordinate 12,542,630, forward strand.
CAATTTAGATTAAATTTATGGTATGCTCTTGTGTACAGTTTCAGTTTAATGATGGTAATTACACATAAATACTCTATAAGTAAAGCAGTAAGTAGTGGAGTAGAGTAGCACAGGCTGGCGCAGTTTAAACTTTAACTTTAAAACCCAATGTGTCATCCACAGACAACCTGTAACCTCACGCCCCCTCCGCCGGCTGTCTAACCGTATAACTCTCAGCTAGGCTCCATCACCATTTGTCAGCGGTAAGAGGATTATTTTTGAGTGATGATGATGGCACTTGAACAGACAGCTCCATATTCCTTACAAGAAAAGTTAGTACTTCTCGACCCCTTCCCTCCCTCCCGAGCAGCTCAGGTTTATGAGTAGAGGTGTAGCTTAAGGGCAACGTATGATGGTTAGATGATGTTGATGTGACGTTGACGGTCAAGTTAATTTCAGGTTTCCGATGTTTGTCTCGTCAATTTGTAAAAGCTGACTCGGGCACTTAGATGAGGATTACCGAATTAGCTCTGTGACGTTTTTAAGTGCCGGAGGTTTGGTTTCATATAGAAATGTGGTTTGCTGAGGCCTGCATCTAACCGACTAGTGGTTTTTAAATCACGTGTGGCCTCTGAGGCTGCCTGTAATTGCACATTTATTAGGTATGAATGACAGCTAACTGGCTGTCAGTTGTAGTACGATGGAGAAGGCAGGACTTATGTAATATTTTAGCCACAGACGCCAGTCTGCGCTGGGACAGAATTCATATTGTAAGAGATATTTTTACAAACTGAAGAGCAAATAAAAGTCATATCAGTTCATGACCCAAATACTTATTTATTTTTTTATCAAAAAATGTTTTTTCTAACTAGTTTTGCCATAATGTAAGCTGCTATTGCTAACAGTCATACATGGATCTGTCATTTATTATTATTAAATATTGCATTAGTTGGCCTAATACTATTATTTGTATTTGTAAGTTACCAAAAACAGAGTTCTATTTAGCTAGCTAATGTAACATAACCAGATACAGTGTTCCCTCACCGTGCAAATTTAATCTGTTCCGGAGGCAAGTTTGTAATTCAAAATTTTGTATAGCAAAGCGCATTTTCCCATAGAAAATCTAATGTAATGTAAATGCGGATAATATGTTCCAGCCACCCAAAAATATTATCGAAAATTCCAAATTTCCAACACTTTAATCAGTTTTTGCATATTCAAACAATTAAAAGATTTAGAAAAGACATATTAATTATGGAAAATACAAAATAAACAAACAATAAACCTCATTTAACCTTTAATTATGATTTCGTTTTTTTTTTCCCCATTAAAAATGTGACAAGTTCAGGAGATGTGCGAAACCATAAGTGTGTGAAACCGGTAGTGCGCGCGACTGGCTTGAACGTTTGTATGCTGAATCAGCTTTGCAAGCCAAAGCAAAATTCAGCCAAAATATTGGTTCAGAATATAGTCAGAAATTTGCTAGCCAGTTGTGTTAGCATGGCGAGAGGTGCGCTGTCTTGTAGAACCTGTAAACTAGGGATGGGAATCACCAGGGAGCACTTTTTGGCTTTTGAAGTAATAGGCAGATTAGCATTTTTGTTTATTACAATGTGATCATTACTATAGGACACGAAATGACATTTAAGGAGTAAAATAGACATACAGCATACCTTTTACCCAATCGAAATATGTCTCCTTTTGTAGAGATTTCTCTGTGAGGATTTCACCAAAGGCTAAGCTACAACCATAACACAGTTAGCCAAGTCACCAAATTAGCTAACAAGTAACAATTGAAGTTATTTTGGTTATTAAGAATCCCAAACATGAATTTCTAAAAAGGAGTCTAAAAATGGGTGTTTGACTAAATTTATATGTTTTTGAATTAGCAAACTTGAACTGTGATTAACAGGGATTAATTACACTAACTTTCGGTCACCAGCATGGGTGCAAGTAGGGTAGTGTGGTTTGTAGTAGGGCTGCACGATATTAGGAAAATATGCGATATTGTTGTTGAATATTGCGATAATGATATTTCTTGCGATATAACA
>JAQQZT010000010.1:12556115-12567762 GCA_030068275.1 Clarias platycephalus
TCAGTTAACGGTTAATGTTCGGATAACGAACGGCGGTTGTCGGTTGGGAAAATTAATCGAAATGAGCATCCCTACTGATAGCTAAAGCACTAATACATGTTAGTGTAGCATGAGAAAGTCACGTCAAATGACATATCAGCATTGACACGATTTCAACACAGTGACACAATGAAGTGAGTCTGAAGCTTTCATTTTTCATTTTAAACTCCAGGCCCATGCACTCAATAAAGAGTGAAGTGAATCCCTAGTGATGTAATATATAGTTATGGGAGCTTTGTCCTGTGACATGCTTTCTTTTTTTATTTTAAGGCTCTTGTACTTTACAGAAATAAACCGAAAGCCTTATTATTTAACATTAACAATGTCTAAATCATTACTGGATACAACATATACAGTATGTCCCAGACCTTCACGATCTCAACAGATGTCAGACAAATCATGGATTGTCCTTTAACAGTCAACATTCTCGAAATCTCATTCTCAAAATGAAGTATTTCGAAATGAAGGAGCCAGCTAGAACATCTCAACAACTGTAACATAATTACGCTACAACACAGCAGTGTCACTATTTCATAGTTCATCCTCTGTCCTCTATATTTTAATGGACCAGCTTAAGTACCTGTTGTTGACGGGTAAAGAGTTAAAAGGTTAAAGCTAAAAATAAGCGGATCAGCTTTTAAAAGTTTTTTATAATTCTTATTTTGGATGTTTTTCCCAAATTTTTTCCCTCCCTCCCTCGTGTCCGATTCCTCCCCGTCACTAGGGGGCTCCCACATTAAGCTACTACACCTCAGTCGGGAGGGCCAAAGACTATCACGTGTTTCCTTCGAACCACGTGATGCCACTGACCGCTTTTTTTCCTAACGGCTCGCACGCACCGTTGGGAGCAGCGTAACACACTCGGAGGACAGCGCTATCCGCCCCTTCCGCCTGCGTGAGCTCACAGAAGCCCCTGATTGACTGTAAAGCCGTAATTAATATGGGAGCACTAAATACCTCTCATCCCTTAAAATTCACTTATACCGTTTCAGTTGTTATTTGAGCTGTGAAAAAAATCTGTTTCGATTTTCTAATGAATATATATTAGTGCAGGCGTTTGTTTACATTAAACAAGTACAGTAGCTTGTTAGGGGCTTGTTTTAAAGTAGATTATTAAATACGCCAAAAAAGCTCTAGATGATCTGATGTAATCTGGCAGATAAACGCTCATAACGTCACTTCTGCTCACCAATATGATTTCAGTACTTTCAGGCAAATACCTAAGGACTGGTTTCATTTAATTCTAGCCAGTTTCGTGTCCTCCAATGTATGACATGTAAAGATATCATTGAAAGAGCGAGTTCTGAGTTATTTATACAGCTGTCCTGTACGTGGCCAAACTTCAATCTCAAGGCCAAACTCATTTCCTCCTTCTCAGAGCATAAGATAACTTGATTAATGTCGGATAATTAAAATTGCTGCTTTTGCTGTTTGAAAATCACAATGAAATATTTCCTATTGCACGCACTTTTTACAGACCTGAATTTTTAAACTGTTGTTTCAGATTGATGTTTGACGGCTGGGAGCCTCCAGGCTCGTATCCAAGATTGACACTCGACAGCACACACGCCACACCAATCTCCTGAGTGAGTTCCACTTCCTGGCAGATAAAAACGTCCACAAGCCCCCGCTACACCTGCCCGAAGCCAAGCCGAACAACTTACTAAACGCCCTCAGCCAATCGCTGGGGCAGGAACCCGTTACCATGGACACCGAGTCCACCTACTCTGGGTACTCGTACCACTCAGGCCGGTCAAGAGGATCCCACAGACATGGGTAAGGATCAGTATGACAATAATGCATAGATGTCAAGGAGGTTTGTATTTACAGACTTTTAATAAGGTACACACATTTACACACATACACATTTACTGACACAAGCTAAAATTAATATTTGGGCTGCAACAAACATTTAATTACATTGCCCTAGTTCCTCACGAGCAAGATTGGATAAGGATTCACCAATTTGCCAGTGTGCATCAGTGAATATTCCTGCATTTGAAAAAAGCTTCCCGAGAAACAAATTGGACGGATTTTGGTAAATCTTGGTCAGTCCAAACAAATTCTTTGCTGAACCCACCGATGCAAATTAAGGCTTTATTACGTGAAGCAGAAGCCATACTTTAACATTTTCCAGAAGTGCTGCTGACTTCTCTGGGCTCGGTCTCATTAGAGATAGACGGGAGCAGAATGAAATTACATTCAGTTGTATAGTGAGACAACATTTCAAATATTTATTGGACAAAACAGCCATCATGTTCTTCATGCATAACAGTACAGGAACCATCCAAGCTGTTATCAGTGTCGGGTTCAAAAGCCAGCATCTTTCCTAGTATAGGGGTGTGTTGATGCCCTTGGCATGGGGAACTTGCCACTTGCAGGATGATGTGTACACATTTTACATGATATGTAATGTTAAACATCATTTTACGCTACTCATACAGTATTGTGCAAAAGTCTTGAGCCACCATTTAAAAAAAAATCTAATTAGCCCTTCGGTATCGTAATAGTATCATATCAGGACTTAACTGGTGATGGCCGTCCTTAATCACCAGTATAATAATCACCAGCCTGATCATCTGTGCACCTGTTTTTCACTGGTTCATTCCTTTAGTTAGATTTTTAAAATGATATTATGAATAAACATTCCTCTGTAACTAGTCTAGTACAGGGACTGGAATGAAAATGAGATCCAGAAATGTGACTAAATGAGAGGCAAAAAAAGTCCCTCAGGAAGCCAGAAGAACTGTTCCTCAAGACTACATTAAAATACAATGAAGTCTGGCTCTTTGGAGGCAAAATGTGAAGAAATGACTCATGAATGGGTCAAGACTTTTGCACAATACTCTATACTGACATCCAAATGCGGCCGTTTCCGGGGGAACGTTCCTGCATTTTTCAGCAGGGCAATGGTGCAAGCAGAGAGGGTACACGGTACACACTGTCAGTGTTGCTCCAGTAGTGGCAAACACACTGTCAGAATTGTAAAGTGTTACAATCATTTGAAATTGGTATATAGTAAAAAAAAAAAAAAAACTCAAGATCAATGGAATTAACACATCACCTTTTTCCTTTGTGCTTTTTAAACACCATGTGGGAATAAACAATTTTCCAGAAGAAAAAAAAAAATCTTCCAGTGATAGTAAATTAACCCCCCCCCCCCCAAAAAAAAACCGTACAGTGTAATGTACCATGATTACAAAGTCTTAAATCATGTTGGTAGAATGTCTCGCTTCTTTTCTCCCTCTTTTCTCCTCCCGCTGTTTGGTGGCTTAGCATTCTCTGGGCTATTTATCTGTCGGTGGTGAAATTACTCTGACTGACAGGTTCAGGAAGTCAGTAGTAGACAGGTGATGAATGCTATCACTCCACTCTCTGCGTTTTTTCTCTCTCTCTGGGGTCGGTGCACCTTTATCTCAGTGTCTTTTCTTTCATTTTTCTCGCACCAGCTGCTGAATTGGTTCTAAGGGTTTGGAGGCTCCGGAAAACGAAATATTTTTCCCTCTCTATTTTTTCTTCCTAGCTCACTTTTCACATTCCAAAGAGATCTTTCCTTTTCTTCAGGGATGGAATTGTCATGAAATTATTAGCTAGGCCTCCAGGCAGGTAAACGCTCCAGTGTGTCTTCCAGTTTCATGGGTTGGTGGGTTGGTTAAGTCCGTTAATACAGACTAAAGGATATGAATATGTTTATGGTTATGATATGAACTGTTTAATGTAACACATTGCGATTGCAAAGTCACTGGCCAACATTTCGCTGAAGGTGCCTCATGTTAATGTCAAGTATAAATATAGCTTGAAAACCACATAAAAGCTTTCTTTTATTTCTTGTTGAACCCTCTTATGAGTACAAATAAGCAATTGCCAGTGGCATAATGTAAAAGAAAAACTACCAGTGGATAATATCTCAATATTACCTCACTTTGAGCCATTATTTAAAAGGCCCCTAGTATGCAAAAATGTACTTTTTATTACTTTTTAGATATTCAGATTGGACTCCAGTGTGCATTTACAAACAAAAATATGAAGAAAAAATTATCAGTTTATTTTTTCTAGATTTCCCCCTAATGTGATGTCATATAAGAACAGCCCCTCCCCAGTCGGTGCTCAGCTCTGCTGTTCTCTGGAGGGGCGTGGCTTAACAGTATCGCATTTACATAGACACTGAAACAGCACATTTGAAACAGGAGTGGGAGTATTTGAGGGTTATTTTCGCTTTAATAATATTAAGAGACAATCCTTGGTGGCCTATAAATATGGGGCCTTTAAACCAAGTTTAAGTGAAGATCTCTGTGATAGATGACATAAGCAGAACATAGTAATGTTCTCTGGTCGCAGGTCTGTTGTTAAAAGATTACATAATTACATTAAATTATATATATGGAATGTAATTACAAGTAAGAAATATTACAAATAAGCAGTACAGATATCTTTTCTTGGGGTTCCTGCATGTAGTAAGTAACGTAGCAGAGCAAATGAATTAAAAGAACTTTAAATTTCACTTTTATTTCCAACCATATGTGAGAATAAAACGTTCCTGTGGGACTCGCCACAGTGATTGCTACTTAAAAGAACAAACTCACAATCACTTTTTATTGCACATTTCAGTGTGGAAATTATGAGGTACTGTTAATATCTGAGCAGGTAATAAATCAGTGCATGTTTAAAACATAAAAACCGGTTATCCTGGTTTCGGCAAGGCGATCATGAACAACTCCGAGCATTCCGGTGACTAATAATTTACTGCCTGACCCTAGTCATAAACACCTGTGTGTGTGTGTGTGTGTGTGTGTGTGTGTGTGTGTGTGTGTGTGTGTGTGTGTGTGTGTGTGTGTGGGTAATGCATTGGTATCTTGTGACACAGCTTTCTAAAGAGTGAGCCTTTTTATCTTTTGGGAGGATGTGGAAATGTTTTAAATTATAACTAACTTACCTGCTTGAATCCGATTGGTCGGGAAGATGTGCATTGTTATTCATAATGCAGTACATGTTGTTCTCTGTGTAATCTAAGAATAAAAAAACAGGTCCTAGAGGTTCTCTTGGACGATCCACTTTTATAAACGTGCAATGGCGTAGTGGCAGTTTGTTAAGTACAGTATGAGCACTTCCATACGCATGTCTCCTGTCCTATACGAATTAGGGTCAAGAGTTCCATGTAACCACTAGTTAGCTTATGTGAAAAATTTAGCTTTCTGATTTGCCTAATCTTGATTATATGCTTCCCACAATGAATTAAATATCCCAGTGTCAAAGGCACTAATCCTTCAGGGGCAAAGGGGAGCTTGCAAGCTACAAAAACCCGTCTCGCCGGATTAGGCAGCACGTCCTCCAGGCTCTTCTGCAAAGCATGGCTCCGTTGTAATGGGGAAATAGTTTCCAGAGCAATGCTGCACAACCCTAATGTTTCCACATGCCTTCTCTTCTATCTGTAATTGCCGTAATTGTCTGACATGTTATGAAATTGACATGGAGGAGATTTTCAGGAGGGATGCTCCATCCGACACCCCTTGATTAGGAAGCCGATCAATTATTTATAGGCTTTAAAATGAAGAATGATTCATTAATTCATGAGGACTGCACTGTTCTTTATCATATTTTTATCATCGCTTGAAAACGATAATGAAATATAACACAGATGTACACAGTTGCAGTGAGAATTTTAATGTAGCGCGTGTAGTATTTAACTGTATTTCTGTTCCCAGTCGAGCGTGTGCAGGTAGGCAAAGAGGCAATAAGAAGCACTTAACTGTGCGGTAGCAAAGTAATTTAGTTTAACACCGAGACTCTGTGAAATCAGAGCCGCCTGCTCTTTCATTTCTGAGCATTAGCTTCCTTACTGAAAAGCCTCAGGAGTTGCCGGCCTTTAGCTAACAGGATGATCTCTCTATATAAATGAGTAGTTTTCTTGCTCAGAGGTTCAAGCTGGCATGAAAACGAACGAGAAGATTTATGAGTGTTTCTGTTTGGTTCGACTACTAGATGTTAGAACAGTTTCTTTCAGTATGTTGGCTCAAATGTGGGAAAAACTGGCAGAACCCCAAACCCCCACTGGAAGCACATCTACTTCGCTCTAATACCTGTCTTTGGAAGCACTGGAAGTCAAATACCATTAATCAAGCCTTGCAGCGTCTCCTACTGAATTTAAAATGAACTCGCTCCTTTTAAGTGCTAATTTATCTGCCCCTGTTGCCATTAAGTGATGGTTGGTTTTGCTCTCAGTAAGAAAAAAAAAATCTATTTAGATTAACCAAGTACTGTTCTAACACGACCCTTATGAAGTTTTTTTAATTGTATGCATCCCAGTGCCCTTCAGAAGGATATTGTTTAAGATCATTTCATCCATTTAAATTAAAGCCTTTGAAGGGTTAAGCAGTTCAGCCAATTTCAAAGCGAAAGCTGAAAAACTGGTAGAGCGCAATTCTATGCAATGGCGACCTCTTCAATGGGGGGAGAAGGTGGAAGGAGGCATAATTTATAGGGTTCAAATCAAATCATACTAATGCACTGAAAATAGTTTCAATAAATTTTAACTTTTTAATTCAACAAGTCCAATGCTGAGCATCAGAAATCACAGAGGGACAAACTTTATGTATTATGAATAAATCATGTAATAATTAATAATTTAATATTGATCATTACGAGGATTAGTGGTTAGCACTGTCGCCTTGCACCTCCAGGGTTCAGGTTCAATTCCTGCCTCTGTGTGCATGGGGTTTGCATGTTCTTTCTGTGCTTGGTGGGTTTCCACAAGGTACTCCGGTTTTCCTCCCACAGTAAAGACCAAAGGCCAAAAAATTTAAGAAATAATTACTTATTTAATGACATCATACTTAGTTTTTTTATATAATTAATATTACAACCCCATTACATTAAAATGTACTATTTAAGCATGTTTTTAATATTTGTAGAGGACAAATCAAATTCATAATGAATGTCACATCCATAACTCTAATTTATCTAAAAAATCGACAAGCATTTGTAAATCTACACTTTTTCTGTTCATTCAAGTGTCTTTCACTGTTCACCTCTAATGCTATGTGCATTTATTATAATTCAGAGTTTGTAGGAAATCTGTACTCTTATAAAAGTTTGTCACTTACTGTCACTTTTATAACGCTGAAAAAAAAACTGTATATTTTCAGGATGTAGTGATTATATAATTTTTAGAGGATTTGTTTTGTTTTTACCTGAAGAGATTACAGTACATTTAAAATATACACATTGATTCCTTAAGATTGTCCATGCTCTTACTTTCTTTTCTTTTTCTTTAACCAATAAGAAAAAGAAGCAGAACTCATCCTTCAAAATAAGACACATAGTAAGATTGCAAGTTAAGTTGTTCAAGGAATTTATATTTAGCAAGTTAAAAGCTATAAGAAATTAATAATTAATCTAATCTTAAACCTTGATAATGGTGATGTTGAGGTTTGTTGTGGTTGAAGTCACTGGGCCCCTTTTTGAGAGTTATGACTCTCTATTTAACAGCCTGATACAACTTATGTCAAGAAGATGCTCATAAAACCTGAATTTTCCATTTTAATTTTATTCTTGCGCTGCAATTACTTCGTATTCGGGTAATTTCCATACACTTCCAGCTGCGAGTGCTTTTTTTAAATACACAATGTTTGAAATGCAGGATAAACAAGATATTTTTGGGAGGATGGAGCACACCGGAGGAAGCTCGCATAGATACAGTATGAGAAGAACGTACGCAGAACATTCTCACAGACAGGAACCCAAGTTCAGGATTGGTCCCAGTTATGTTCCTAGAGCTTCAGACTTAATATGAAGAAGATTTATTATTTGAACCTGTTTTCATATAACAAGCTGAAACACCAGGATTTTGTACAAGTCTGTTTTTTTTATTATTATTATTATTATTATTATTATTATTATTATTACTATGTTATGGACCTAAGGGCCATCTGAGTAATGCTCTGATTTCACTAATGATATCAGTGTATTGAACTTGATTCTTGTCATGTATTAGTCACTTTGTATAATCTGTTTTTAGGTTGAGGTGAGTCACTAGGAGTGCTTTAATGTGGTTATGTCCAAGTAGAACAGATTACAGTGTATATTATTTATAGCATCCTTATATCCAACTGGCTTATGTTGTAAAAGTTTGCCTCTAGGTTCCCTGTGGTATTAGAAAATTCATACTAAGCGATGCATTTTCGAACAAAAAGCCAGGTGGGGAACTTTCTAAACACAGCCAGGTGCAGCAGTTCCTCCGGACGAACTCAGGATGCCAGAACTTGCCCCCACTCCACCCCACTCTCCATATAATTTATGGTTTAATTATTTGCAAAGGCTGGAGCGAAAACCATTTCTGGTTTAGCTCTTATAGGGGTGTGGTACTGTACATGTAACAGCCAGAAGACGGAGTATGTTTATTAGGGCGTTTCCGCCAGTTCTAGTTTTGACAGGTTGGAATCAAAGCAAGAAAGGCAGACTAATCGTAATCATAAGTGTTTTCATAATTTCATCAACAGTCTGCAGGAGAAAATACTAACGTTCACAAGAAAACATGGATTGTAGATCAGGGAAAGAAAGTGAAGTCCAAAGCCATCACGAGAGCTGACTTAACCTCTTGAGACCCAAATGTTCAAATATGAGCACATGACATTGTCTCCCAACTCTACTGTCTGTACATCCATACAGTATGGGATCCTCATAATAATTCTTTAGTCAAACTCGTTGCTGGTTAAAGACATTGATTAAATTCATAGTTAAGGCTTTTTTTTAGGAAGGGAGGTTCCGATTTTCTCACTAATTTAGTCGTATTCAATTCCCACCCATCATTAGGCCACACCCACATTAAGGCCACTACTACCAGACAGGGAGGCCCGAAGACTATCATGTGTTTCCTCTGAGCCACCGGCCAACCGAATCTTTTCGGACTGCTGTTGGGAGCGGCGTAACACACTCGGAGGACAGCGCTATCCGCTTATTCTGCTTGCTTGCGAGAGCTTACAGATGCTTGTGATTGGCTGTAGACCCATGATTGATGTGAGAGCGCTAAGTGCCTCCCATCCTTCCCCTCTGAGAGAGCCCGGCCAATCAGCTTACTTCAGGTCCCACGGGATACAAACTTGCAATCTACAGATAAATGGGCGAGCACTTTACCGCTGTGCCACTCAAAGGTGTTAAACCCATTTGTACCCTATGGCGTAGCATGACATGCGCTTCTCCAGACATGCTACACGTCTGAGCAGTGCAAATCACAGCAGTTGTGATTGGTCCCCATGGAAGGAACATGCTTCCAGCTTCTTCTTCTTTTATACATTTATGGCTTCTCATTCTATGCTTTAATTTTTTAATCTAATTGAAATATGAATTCATTTGAACCAAATAAAGGAAAGACTAATCGAAGATCTCAATTTCATTATATATATATAAATTTTATTTTTAATTTTTTACAAATAAGTACATGTATGTATATATAAAAATTTTTTTTTTAGCTCCAACTCCAACAAGATTTGCTCAATTTCATTCACCTCACCTGGGGCAGTAGAAGAGACGTAGCACAATGGCAGAGAAACCCAAACTCCAACTAGTGGTTTGGCGGAGTAACTGCAGCATGAAACAAATATACTGTACTAGTGCACAAGAATAAATGCTCATATCGCCGTGGCGAATTGTGTAGCATACACTGGATTCCTTGCAGGGATCCATAAATTTGAATGTATATGATAAAACAGGAAATAGATCACAATGACGACCCATGACAGCACTAATAGTTAAAAAAAACCTAAAAACTTATAGGCATGATGTCATAGTTCATGCAGATCCCTTGCTGTTTTTATTATCAATGTACACTGAATAGCCATTTTTCCACCAATACATGTACAGGTTTATTCATCGTACTTGAGTTTGAATGAATTTGAAGTCCTGGGGTTGGGAAAGGGAAGCAGGTGATGGAAATTGCAACGTTTCTAACGACAAAGCAGTGTGTCTGTCAAAGCTGCAGGATATCCGCTTTATACTGTGTATATTTTTAGGGTTTATATAAAGCAGCCTCAGAGCGTTTCCGCACTGTGAGTATTTCCATATTTACCGCTGGGTATCCCTAATCACTCAGACCAGACTCTCTAACCAGAGAATGTTTTCATTTAGCATGGTTATGTGTCACCACGTTGTGTAACAAGAGACGACAACCTCCTAGCAAAGCCTGTGCTCTTCAACTGTCCTGCTGGATTATGTGAAATTGAACTTGAATTTTCCTACAAAATGGTCATCAGCTGTTTGTTCACTTGAGCTGAAGACTGTCGCCTGGTCATTGTCTAATTTCTAACTCCCTGGGTTGCGTAGTCCTCCACGCAGGATAGGATTTTGTACTCTTGTAGCTCATGTATCCCAAGGTTTAATATTTCGTGCCGTCTCACATAATTTTCTGATCACCCTGGTTGTAAAGAGTGGTTATTTGGGTTAATACAGCTTTCCTGATAGCTTGATCCAGTCTGGTCATTCTCTACGGATCTCCCTTGAGAATCAACAAGATATTTCCTGCTTCGGCACCCATGCCGTTGTCACTGAGATCACTGAGATCTTTATTTTCCTCCCTATTCTGATGTTTGGCTCCATCACCTGAAGCCTGCGTCTGTAAGATTTTATGCACTGTCCTGCTACCCTCATTATTGAGTGTTCCCTTTAAAATGTACAGTGGGTGTATACTCAAAAAAACGTTCCCAGCTATTCAGTGCATCTGTGGGACAAATACAATCAGCAGACGTTGTAAAAGACATTACTTGTGGTTCTGTTGAAGAAAGAAAAAGGAACTACTAGTTGAGAGGCTACTTTATTGAGTTTTGTAACTTGGCCACTAGGAAAGCTGAAATGCTAAGGAAAGGTTAGCATGCCTTCATGACTGAGCTTTTGCGTTTCCCGTTATCAAGTGTAAAGACAGACACGGATACATAGAAAGCATGCAGCGTGCTTTCTATGTATCCGTGTCTGTTTTTGCACTGATGCAGTGAATAAATAAATAATTCAATAAATAAAGTCACGGAAAAGTCAAGCACAAAAGGATTATAGTTGCTTTGGCTGCTGCATAGTTTGCATTCTAGTCAATCTTGGCTAAACTACGCCGTGTGTGTGTGTGAATGGAAAACGGTTTTGCACAGAAAAAGCAATGACAAAGAACCCAATGAAAACCAGACGGCTAAAAATGCTGCTTCAGCCGTTTAACCAGACACCATTACAGTTGCCTTTCACAATGGCAGCTATTCTTTTGTACAGCGTGATTTTCTTTCAGCACCAGCGCCTACACTAATTGAACAATTGCATTAAAGATGTTAACATTCCTTACAACAAATGGTTTTTCTTTTTGCCACAGATTGGCATTATGTAATTAAATGTAATTGTATTAAGTGTGACGGATATTGCAACAAGCAATGAATGATTACCGAGCAATCATAGTGTTGTGGATACATCAAAGCTAAGAAGTCATTTAATAGGATCTATAAAGACTTACAACTATTCATTTTATAACTGATCTAATAAACAGGTATTTTAGCAACTGAATAGATTTAGGCCCAATCCCATTTCTATTTTCTACCCCTTCCCCTACCCCTCACCCCTTCCCCTTGTCCCTTGAAACGAAGTG
>JAQQZT010000010.1:12568572-12581327 GCA_030068275.1 Clarias platycephalus
CTGATGTTTCGCCATCTGTAACACCAACATGTTTTCTTTTTAAGTGTTCGTGCATGACTGTGGTACTGCCATGCCATACACAGCGCACAGGTTATCGTCTTTTAATGCGAATTACCGGCGTTTAATGTGAATTTCTCCCATACCTTAGAGGACTTGGGGCGCGCGCTTTGTCCTGCAGACGCTTCTGTAACCGTCATTGCGCGAGCGGCTGTGTGTATCTTTATGTATTTGTGCATCTTGTGGTCGCGCTCCTCAGTAACGTGCGTCACCCAACTAATCGATAACGGCATTTGTTGACAACGAATGTCATTATCGATAATTATCGATTAGTTGTTGCAGCCCTATATAATAATATATAATATATATATAAATAAAAAACAATTTTGTTTTTGTCAATGTGGTGATACGTGAATTGTCACATAAAAGAATCACGATGCATACCTGAATCGTTTTTTTCCCCCCATCTCTATTTATGTCCCACATTCACATCAAAGCCCTTTTGTTCTTTTTCAGAGAGCGGAGCAGAGACCGACACAAGTCCCGTAGTAAAGACAGCAGTCGTTCGGAGAAGTCTGTTACCATCAACGCTCCCCCTGCGGAGCCGCTGTTAGGAGACCAGTCCATGCGCGAAGACGAAACACAGGTAAGATATACTGTAGTAACTGAGCATTTCACTGAGCTGTTTCTTTGACTTGCACAGTTACAGAATATTTCTCAATTGGAGAGTTTGTTTGGATGGTTCAAAAAAATTGCAGAGTGGCGCAGCGGGGGTAAATCGCTCGCTGATGTGGGAGTGCGGGTAGGAACTGGTTACGACTAAGCTAGGGAGAAAATTGCAGTGCAGTCTCCTAAAGGGGTAGAACCTTTAAGAGTTCTGTGGGGAAAATGCTGGACATGTCTGCAACCCGTTTGTTATCAAAAATAAGATTGAACCAAACTGGATTTCTATTTAATTCATAGATAAGGACAAAAGGACAAAAAAAGGATGCCAAATGCACAATTTTTCTTTTATTAGCATTAAAGCTGTGGGGAATAAATCGATTGCAAGATTTTTGCTCCTGCTTCTTCTTTTGAACTTATGGGCATTTGGTGCCATACCGCCACCTGCTGGACTGGAGTGTGGTGCAGAAGTTGAGACGTGACGTTTAAACAGGCAACAACACAAGTTACAGATATTAGTCACAACAACACAGATATTAGTTACAGATATTAGTCACAACAACACAAGTTACAGATATTAGTTACGTAGTTTTTATTATTTAAAAGCCTGTAAAATTTGTAGCGGATTAAGACAAATCGAACAATAAACATTACTGCAATTCACTCGAATGGAATCAAATTGACAGTCTCGATAAGATTCACAGCTCTGGTCAGGTATAAAACTGTTGTTGGTTTTTGGACTTGTGCATGACGACAGGCTGAGTCAGATTCAGGAATGGCATGAAGGAAGTGAGGTATCTGGCCTGCATTTAGAGAGCTGTAGATCATTACAGTTTCGTCTCCACAAACCGGTGAACAGATCGGTGAAGATCTGCAGAGGAGAGCCAAGTGTTCCTTTTCTCTTTTTCAACCTCAAACTGCTTATATAATTAGCACTGCTTATTTAATTATAATTAGAACCATTACAGGAACAGAGCTTTCAGACGTCATGTTATTAACCCTCAGCTTTTTTCTGATTATCTTTCTCACCCTATGTCTTCATCTCTGATCTGTATATCAGTCTTTTGCTCTGTCCATCTTTCTTCTCTCTCTCTCTGTTTTCATGTCTTAATATCTTATATCTGTCTTTCTCCATGTATTTCTCCCCCGCTGTCTCTCTATCTCTTTCTCTCTATCTCTGTCTCTATCTGTATCTCTCTCCCATTCTCTTATCCTCTCTCTGTCTCTATGTCTCTCTCTCTATAACCTACTTTGCCATCATGGACTCTGCTTGAGTGTGTAAAGTAGTGAGTAGACATGAGGAATAACATGGATGTGTGTCACATCAGCTCTGTGTTCGGCTTTAATATTTATACTCGGTGACTCGGTTCGAAGCTCACCGTAAAAGACGATAAGTGATGGAGTAGACGCCTAATCGGATCGATTCTTTATTTACTTCTATATGTTTTTTTGTTTTCTTTTTTGATCCATCCTCGTTCTTGAAACTTCAACCTGGTAAACTTCAACGGATGGCTAACTTGCAGATCAGCACACAATCATTCACGACCACATTTGCACATTACAGGATCTCGGCTAGTAGTTATTCCCACATCCTTCATACAGTCCTGACCTCGCTCCAAGCCATTTTCACATGTTTGGTTCATTAAAGGAGTTCCTGGAAGGCCAGTGTTCCGGACCTGAACATGGCTCTGGCGTACTGAGAAGACTTTCTACCTTGATGGTATCCAAGCACTAGTGAAAAACAGGGATAAGTGCATTAGTGTAGCCGGGGATTATATAGAGAAATAAAGGAAGTGTTCACTCTTATAAATGTTTTTTGTTTTTCTGTACAATCAAAAGTCCTGGATTGACTTAAAGACTCCTCGTTGCAATCTTTGATTTAAGAAGAATAGGTTTTGTGTGTGTGTGTGTGTGTGTGTGTGTGTGTGTGTGTGTGTGTGTGTGTGTGTGTTTATATATCGGTGTTCCAGTCAGCCAGTAGGTCACCAGACTTGTGTTGTTGACTTAATAAGGATGTCTGCAGACATGAGTCATTCTAGGATGATCTTCTATGAGCAGCAGCTGTTTGTACTGCCATGGAAAATCTCCTGGCAAATTAGTTAATAAGAGTAGGAGATCTCGTCAATCATATACGCAATCGGACAATCACGAGGCAGCAGCGCTGTGCATGAAATCACTGGTTTATTAGTTCACATTCATTTAGTTCAAATAAGTCATCAAAGTGGCGAAAATTATTTCACTGGTGCCATTTTGAGTATTTCGGAAAACATCAGCGATTTCAATGCACAACTGTTTTTAGAGTTGATGCGAAAAAGGAGGACCATCTAGCGAGCACCAGTTCTGCTCCTTATTGATGAGACGGGTAGAAGAAGAATGATCGGACTGGTTCTGGCTACAGTGACTCAAATAAACATTCTTTACAATGGGGGAGAATAAAAGCATCTCAGTACAGTATGTATAACACCTTGATCCTCAAGGTGGATGAACACACAGGTGGTTCACTCTAAACTATTCAAACACTGGCAGGCTGTGTGGTGGGAGCAAATAATTTGCTAAATGTGTTTAGAATTGTAAGAAAATCAATAAAATCATGATACTTATTGCAATACAAATCTATTCGGCACCTAGGTATTATCGGGTGGAAGTAGTTACTGAATAGTTTATGACCAATGTGTCTCTCTTATCCCAAGATTCCAAGATGTATATGCTTTTTATGAAGTTTTACATAAAGGTGTGGAAAGCAACCTTATACAAAGAGCAAGATTTGATGTTGCTATAATATAATATAATATAATATAATATAATATAATATAATATAATATAATATAATATAATATAATATAATATAATATATATCTCAAGCACATGACAGGTAATTGGTTGATGATGATGTTACGCATCTCTCTAAGGGGAAAGGGTGATTTGTAGGATGGATACACACTCTCACTCACTTTCTTTTCCACTCAGTGCGTCCCATGTGACCCGTCCACTGAAAGCCCTCGCAGTACTGCACTGCACTCCTGGCGGCTTAATACGATGGGAGATTTTTTCTTTTTATTCTTGCTCTAAAAACAGTAACAGTAAAGTCAGCACTCGCTTCAGAAAACGAGCTTGACCGCTTGTCACAAAGGCCACTTCTCGCAGCGCCGAAACACACACGAACACCCTCGTGTTCATGGAAGTCATGGAAGTGCTGGTGTTAGAAAGCGAACCTGCAACGCAGGAGCTGAGCTCACCACCATCCGAGCCTCAGGAGGTACAGTAGGACCCACACACACAAACACACACATGCACACGCGGCGGTATGCACCGGTGCTAGATGGTATCTCAGATGCCGGATCTCTCTGAGGCACATTGGCTCCATGAAAAGTATGACCTCAAACAAGAACACTATGGCCGTTTTTTATGATATGGAAGTGATTTCCTGTGGCTGCTCAGAGCCAGACGGACAGACTGCAGTAATGTGTGTGTCGATCAGTTATAGCAGTGTTGCATGGCGAATTATCACATCTTCGTGTTGTAAAACTATGCATGGGGATTTTCTTTAGGATTCTTCAGATGCCTGTTGGAAATGTGTTTATTTAATACGTTCTCAGTTATCTAGGAGGATAAAGACCTGGATGTTTTTTTCCCTGGTCATGTCATAAGTCATCTTATTTGAATTACACTTGCTCATATACCATGACTGCTGATCAAGTTGGAAAAAAAATATTTCACTTTCAATCTTTCTTTTTTTTTAGACCTCGGTAGAGATTTTTTTTTTTTTGGTGACGTAAATTGTTGTCTTCCATCAGACATAATAGCAGCCATTTTTTACACTCCACTCTCCATTGTTTGTGCTATATATATTTTTTCTCAGTCTGAGTGCACCTGAGAGTACGTCTTTTTGTCTTTCTTTTTCCCCTCTTGTTTACTCCCATGAGCTTGTTGAGTGCCTCTTTTATACTTTCGAGCAAGAATTGTTGCACATAGCATGTGGTCGACTTTTTGTGTGTTAGGTGCGTTTTGTTTTGGAGATTTAAGGAAATTGGAATGTTCAAGGTACTGATAATGAGAATGTTCAAAGTTTGCAGAACTTGTGGACACAAGTCAAGAACCATACCCACAATCATTCATGAAAACCAATTTTACATTACGGTGTTATTGCCATTCACATTCCATTTGCATTTACGGCATGTGGCAGATGTCGCATCTCATTACACATCTTAGCAGTTGAAGGTTCAGGGCCTTGCTCTGGGGCCCAACAGTGACATCTTGGTGGCGCTGGGGTTTGAACCTGCGACCTTCCGATCAGTTGTCCAATACCTTAACCACTGTGCTACGTATAGTAAAGTCCATACAGTCCTCAGCATGCCCCAAGCAATATCCCACATTTTTGGCGAATTTAAGGAGTCGGTGTTGCAGACATGAATCAGGAAGTTCGATCATGACTCGATCATGGTATCCAAGCCGTTTTCTGTTATTTTGCACAATCATAACTCCTCATAACGTATCAGAGAGTTAGAAATAGTGACTTTTTTGTAAGAGGTTGTTGATTGATTTTCTATAGTAGCATAGAGCCATATATGAGACAGTAGTTGCATCTGCAAGGCAAACCACAGGTTTATTTTACTGTCCATTATTGTTTCTGCAGTTAGAGCTAACAGGAAGTTTTCCATTAGGAGACATGTGAGGAGTCTCTAGTGTCAGTGTTTTCTTTATAATGGAGATACATTTGTAACATATGGTTGTTTGTTTAATGTAAGAAATGTAATAAAAAGGTTTGCTGTAGTACAGGAGCTCCTGAGTCATGCAGAAGTGTTTGTTGCTCCCTATAATCCAAAGGCAAGTTTCAGTTTCCCATGATGCCATGGTCATTCATTGCAGGAAATCAGAGAGAGCAAATCTAGCCATGTTCTCTAGGTTTGCAGGGTGAAACACTCAGAAGCACAGAAGCAATAACCAGTGCTGAGCATGTGTGAGCTCATGTATGTCAAATACGGCCTTATTGAAAAATGTTTTAGTCTGAGCTGTGAGCCAGGAATGCACCGCTGTCTTCACTTCTTCATCAGAAGTGAATCTTCATCCTCGATAGGCTGCTTTCAGGGGACCAACCAGGTGAAAGTCTGATAGAGCAAGATCAAGACTATAGCGAGGATGCTTTAACACCTCAAAACTAATTTTTGGATAGCATTCCTCTGTGTTTAACTGAACTTCAGCTCTTTAATAAGCATCTCACTTTAAAACGCACTGTTAATTGTTGAACCTTTTTCCTGATTTTCCTGCTCGTGAGAATCCCAGAAAACTGTAGGCATCAATTTTCCAGCTGATGGTTGACTTTGGAACTTTTCAGGATGTTTCTGTTTCATACTCTCATACTCGCCGTTTACTCTCAGACTCATAGTAATAAATCCATGTCTCGTCACTAGTAAAGATTCTCTTTAAGAAACTTCCACCTTCCTTGGAGTATTGGTCCAAATTTTGTTTGCAGATATCCAAACTCTTCTGTTTATACTCTTCCCTGAGTTACTTCAGCACCGGGTGCACCCTTAGACCACAAGAAAAAAAACTAATCTCTGCGTGCTGCTCTTCTGTCATGCTCATCATAAGTGGGGGCATCTATTTCTGCCCCACTTATAACTGATGTAACACGTTTACACCTGAACAGCAGTGACTGGGGGGGGACAGTAGCCTTGAATGGAAAGTGCCGATAAGACAGTGCAGCCAACAGAAGTTTTAATATAGCTGGAGTGCAGATTATTTTTGACTCACCCTCATATAATATGTCTGGAGTGCTGACTGGAAGGTGGAAAATGGTTGCATTCAATAGAAAATATTAAGAGGAACTTCTTGTTTGATGACTGGATTTTTTCCCATAACAACACAAACCTTTGTGTTTTATTTATTGCATAATTCTTGTTATACAAGGGAGCTTTTTTGTCAACGACTTTAAGTCATTCTTATCCACAAACACTAAGTTTAGAGCAAGAAAGTGATGGTTACGTTTGTGGATCCAGTTATTCTAGAATGGCGCAAGCACGTATTCGGAAGAGGAATTTCAGCAACTTGTTATTACTCCGTCTGCCCCTAGTAAATTAGCAAGACAAAAAAAATTTTTTGAGAAAAGCTTTGTGTCTTGTAGGAAGCAGATTAGCTGTCATCCTCCCAGGCCGGTGCTGTAAATGCCGTAAACATGTTGCAAATGATCACTATCTGTTCTAGACAGAAGTGTGTTTACAGTCTCTCAGTGTAGTCGAGTGTGGTTTGACCTTTAACATTTCTGTGCCAGCACTCTCCTGGAGTTTCAGGGGCTGTTTGAAAGACCAGGAGATGATTTGCGTACTCTAGTATCTACAGTGTCACTGTACAGTATGTGTTTATATTGTTACCTATTGAGTATATTCACACCACAGTAGCACACTGGAAGCGCTGGTTTTATAGTCATTGTCCACGTTTTCAAATGTATTTTAGATGGGATGTTATCTTCTGTGTTTTTCTTAAATTTTTCTGTAGGTGTTAGTTGTGATGAGGTAACGAGAAGGTTCTCACCTGTCACAACAACAAAAAAAAACTCCGTCCCTCCACTCTTTCCTGTTCCACCCTCTATTCTTTTAATTCTCTCTCCGTCTCACAGTTTTCTTTCCCTCTATTGTCAGCCTGCTGCCCTCCGGGTTACTAAAGCGCTCGACCGGCTCGCTTTCACTCTATTTACATCATCTGAGATACACTCACACACCACCATTCTCACTCATTCGGACATGAGTGTTGTTGTAGGACCTCACACTTAACGATGACAGGAAGTGCATACTGTGAGGAGTGCTATTTCAGAGGCATTATTCTAGCATTCTTTTTACAGAACTGCTGAGCATATAGTGTCGAGTTCAATTTCAAGCTCTTTAGCTTTAGCAGCTCCATTTGCTGACTAATTATTTAACATCTGGCAGCAAATGGTGCCACTAAAGCTAAAGAGCTTGAGCTTAAATAATGTTTAAATAATAAACATACAAGGTGAAAATGATAATATACATTTACATTCATAATAATCTAATAGCTATTCCCAAGCCATGTAATAAAAAAAAAAATTACAGTATATTCAATGTTTGTTTTAACTCTTTAATATTTAATATCAGTTTAATTTAAACCTTTTATTTATGCTCAGCTATTTGGCTGCAGTCATACAATATTCTGCAGCTATTTCTCTAAAAAGTACAACAGAGCCAGTGCTGTTGGGTCATTCAAAGTTTCCCAAGTCTCACATTTATGCTTCTTTGGCCTGATCATATCTGTATATAACATGATTGTGTTTTGTAGTGAATTAACTTTGAGAAAGCTTATTACAAACTCACTCACTCACTCACCGTCTATACTGCTTTATCCTGTATTCAGGGTTGCGGGCAGCCAGGAGTCTTAGGGCACGAGGCAGGGTACACCCTGAACAGGGTGCCGATCCATCGCAGGGCAGACACACATACACATACTGTACTCACACACTCATTCACACACAACGGGCAATTTGGGAACGCCAGTTAACCTAACTTACATGTCTTTGGAATGTGGGAGGAAACCGGAGTACCCGGAAGAAATCCACCAAGCACGGGGAGAACATGGGGGGGAATCGAGTCTGGCCGGGAATTAAGCCCGGACCCTGGAGGTGCAAGGCGACAATGCTAACCACTACACCACCTTGCCACCCTTATTATAAACTGCCATTCTTTATTTTATATGCAATGTTAGCAGATCAATCTAGTTCAGGCTATGCATGTTGCTACTTCTCTTGATTATGGTGGTGAACTATATCCATCTTACACTGTCATAAGAAAAGACCCTGCTTCTATTTGATACCCTTTAACGCTCAGATGAAGCTCAAGTAGTTGAGTGTAAGACAAAACAGAATAGAAGGTGTGAGTAAAGAGTGGAAACATGCTCAAAATGCATAGGCGAAAATGGCAAAACTGGCAAAAATGCAGATGCTAGATGGTCAGATGGTATAACTACCAAATTGAAATCACAAGCATTAGCCCAATATTGTGTAGGTTTCCCTTACGCCATCCAAACAGCTCTGTCCCTTCGATGCATGACTGGTGGGTGGGATGTGGTGTTTAACACCAGAAGCTTAGCAGCAGATCCTTTAAGTGCTGTAAGTTGCAAAATAGGGCCTCCATGGATCAGACTTGTTTGTCCAGCACATCTCATGGATGCTCACTCTAATTGAGGTATGGAGAACTTGGAGACTGGATCAACAACCTTGAACTCTATGTCGAACTACACATTCTTGACTTTGCAGTGATCCAGACTCCCTCTGCCAATCGGACCTTTCTGACACATCTAATTGGAGTTCTGAGGATGCTGAGGATGTGATCTGCATGGGATGCATGTGGTGACTGGGGATGGTTCCACTTGACCATGAAGATGGTCTTGGACTCTGGTGCAGTCAGTTTTTCTCTGATGGCTAGTGACTGCAGTAATACACAACAGTCAGGACTGAAATTCTCACAAAGTTTTGTACCTGAACGAACTGGAATTCATATTAAATCAAACATCGTCGCCTTCTGCTTGTTCATTAGGGACAAAGGGATAGTTATAATTCAATCAGTAATTATTAATTCTGTAAGGCTGATTTTCTATAGTGACCAGTGATAAAAGCACTATATACAGTAAATAAAATGTTAATGCTAATTAAATTCTATTTGCTTGCTTTTGTGATGTACTGAATGTTTTAATACCTTTTTTATCCGTTCGTTTGTGCTGAATTCGTTTTTTCGTGAGATCAGACTGAATGTGCTGGTCTTTGCTCCTCACATGCATAAATGAGCCTTGGATGCCCATGGTCACCAGTTTACTGGAATATAATTAATAATTAATGCTATTCAGTTCATCTGAATAACTGATCGGTGTAAACTTGCATCATTTTTGAGTAATATAAAATATATTAAGCTTTAAAAAATGGAACGGTTATTTTTGACTTGTGACTTTGATGTGCTTAAGGGCAATGTGAGATAGTTCATTTGTGACTTATCTCACTCTGAAAATATGAGCAAAATCAAACTTTTAATTATAGTGAATTTATGCAGGTTAAGAAAGGTTTAAAAAGTTTTAGTTTTTTTAAGGTTTAAACACAAATGTCACAAATATGGAACATTCTAGAAATTATAAAAAAAATTATTTGAAGTAAATTTTTGACCCATTTTTACCAATGAATGCTAATAATTTATGATATTGTGAGATTTTGCAGCTTATACTTTTTCACTGAGACTTCAACTTTAAAGCATAAAGTTTGTGAAGCATTTGGTAGTGGGTTAAGTATGATTCACTTTATTTTGTATTTAAATAGCTTAAAAACACACACATATACTGTACATACACACAGTTCATAAGAAAAGAACAAATGTCAAAACAGTCAGGAGATTTTATCCTTATGCGGGCATTTGGTTCCCACTAAGATATAAAAACAGTCCTAAACACACACACTACATTATTTATGGCATTCCATGTGAAATCGTTCCCTCTGTAAACAAGCTAATGAGTTGTGTTATTTACCTCAGAACTAGAGTGTTACCCTAAAGCGCTAACCACTTGCTGTTTTCCCGCCTTTTTCAAGCCTTGCTATGGTGGCATGACCTCGGATCTTGCACACAGTGGAAAGGAAAAATAAACAAAGATCACAGCCACTTAATTACACATGTTTGCATTTCGATTTCTGTTTGATTTTAGTTTTTTTCCCCTACTGGTTTCCTTTTCTACTAGTGTATAAAGTAAACTTGGATTTTTTCCTATAACTTTAACCAACTCATAAATATTATAGATTATATTGGATGTAATCTAATCAAGTTTGTGGTTTTTAAACTATTCCTAGTTAACAAGCCTATAAAATGTTCTTGTCTTTAACTCATGAAGTCCCAGAATGACAGTCAGGTAACAATCTGTGAATTTGCGTACAAATGGTGATGTGCATGGGTAGCACATGTGACAGAACTATCTCACTGATATAAAACAAATTGAGAAATATTGCTTTTACATATATGTCAATAGAGCTTTTAACCTTAATAAAGGACAAATGTGACCAATTTCAAGATAAAATGTTTCCTAATACTGTATTGTCCAGGGTATTTTATTGGAACATGACAAGTTTTTTAAACAGAACAAAAGTAGTGCTTATCATTTTATGTGGTTTTTAAGGTCTCTAGAAAGAATTTCATCAAACAAATAGAGAGCTGGGAAACTTTTTTTTTCTTTTTATCATCATGTGCTTTTATAGACCAGGGGAACACAAGACCTTGGGGATATAGAAACCTAGAACTGGGGAACATAGGGATCTTGGAACATAGGAACCTTTGTCATGCGCCATGCCCCCCAAAACACCACTACCGCCCCCAAACAAAACAAAGAAAATGATGAAGTATTTAAAAAAAGATGAAATAACTAAACTGCTGCTTTTGTTTGCAGGATGACAACTGGGGTGAAACTACCACTGCAATCACAGGCACTTCAGAGCACTCGATCTCGCAGGAGGACATTGCGCGCATTAGCAAAGACCTGGACGACAGCGTGGGTCTGGACTGTCAACGCTATTTAGTCGTCTCATTCTCCATCATCTTGAGTCTGCTGATGCTCCTGACGCCACTCGCGTTCCTCATCCTGCCACGACTGCTCTGGCCCGAGAAGCTGCAGCCATGTGGCACGGCCTGTGAGGGCCTCTTCATCTCCGTAGCATTCAAGCTGCTTATTTTGTTGCTAGCCATGTGGGCACTGTTTTTCCGGCCATCCAAGGCAACTATGCCACGCATCTTCATTTTCAGATCCCTGCTGGCCATGCTGGCGTTCCTGCTCGTGCTCTCCTACTGGCTGTTCTATGGAGTGCGCATCTTGGACAACCAGGTAACAAGACAAAAACAGCTTAAATGCCAATTTGGAGACATTTTTAACACAGAAAAAGGTCAGGAAGAGATGTGGAGATGTTTCCATGGAGACAGACTCGACGTGATTCCCTAGGATTTTTCCCTTTTTGTTTCTTCTTATGCTCCGTTATTGGTGGAAATGTTTATCAGGTTGTATATATACCTTAGAAATGGGTTATAATATATTTGTATGTTAAGTGTTAATAGCAGTATTTTACAGTAACAAGTGAATTTTCTGTTGATGTTATAACAATATAAAATAAGCATTTTATTTCAGTCAGTACATTACATGCATGTGTCATCAGTATCTTGCAAGCCTGCCTGTAGCCAACAGTATATTTACAGCTTTGCAGTATAATTCATTTTAAAGCTGATTTGGATGTGTGTCCATGCCTTGGAGGTTTATGGCTCTATATATAGCACACTCCATATATCAGATAGATTATTGCTCTGATATTACTCCACAAACTGTTTTAAAGAGTGACCTGCCATTGCAAGCAAGTGTATCTGGCACAACTTAAGTGTTCCACTACATGTCCCCCCCCCCCACACAGAACCTCCACACAGGAGTTTTATATTTGTTGTCTAACAACCTCTTGGTGTTGTTTCAGGATGAGGATTATCAGGGAATCGTGCAGTACGCCGTGTCCCTAGTGGACGCACTGCTGTTCATCCACTATTTGGCTATAGTGCTGCTGGAGCTCAGGCACCTGCAGTCCTGCTTTTCGCTCTGTGTTACGCGCTCCACAGACGGAGAGACACGACATTACAACCTAGGACAGCTCAGGTGAGTGTTGCGTGTGTGCAGGATCAACAACGATCTAACGAGATTGTGAAGGTGAAAATGTGAACAATAAATATGAATGTGTTAGCTAAGAGAGAGTCAGGTTTATACCTTCAGTGGTGTATCAGTGATGCATCACAGTTCTTTTGATGCATTGACTTTTACTTCAAAGTAAATGCTTCAACTTTGACATTGATTTCAAAGTCGATTTTTTCTTTTACATTATAATCCTAAAGATGCATTCTGAACTATTCACACAGCATAGCAATTGTTAGCAAATTATTCGTTGAGATTGTAGAATAAAAAAAATCTGAAAAAAATATTATATCAAATTAAAATTGATATAATTATAAAATTGTGATACAGGTGGTGTAGTGGTTAGCACTGTCGCCTTGCACCTCCAGGGTCCGGGTTCGATTCCCGGCCAGGCTCGATTC
>JAQQZT010000010.1:12584743-12598892 GCA_030068275.1 Clarias platycephalus
ATGGCCCAAGCTGAGACAGATACAGAAGCATGGCCCAAGCTGAGACAGATACAGAAGCATGGCCCAAGCTGAGACAGTTGCAGAAGCATGGCCCAAGCTGAGACAGATGCAGAAGCATGGCCCAAGCTGAGACAGATGCAGAAGCGTGGCCCAAGCTGAGATTGATGCAGAAGAAATGACCCAAGCTGAGATCGATGCAGAAGCGTGGCCCAAGCTGAGATTGATGCAGAAGAAATGGCCCAAGCTGAGATCGATGCAGAAGCGTGGCCCAAGCTGAGATCGATGCAGTAGAATCGGCCCAAGCTGAGATTGATACAGAAGCATGGCCCAAGCTGAGACAGATGCAGAAGAAATGGCCCAAGCTGAGACAGATTGGGCCATTTCTTCTGCATACAGATTGATGCAGAAGAAATGGCCCAAGCTGAGATCGATGCAGAAGAATCGGCCCAAGCTGAGACAGATGCAGAAGAAATGGCCCAAGCTGAGACAGATACAGAAGCATGGCCCAAGCTGAGACAGTTGCAGAAGCATGGCCCAAGCTGAGACAGATGCAGAAGCATGGCCCAACAGTGGGATAGAATCATGTCTCAAGTCTGATAGTTGTGCAGGAGTATGGCCCAGTTCCCGTATGTACATTGTGTAAGGAGCATGGCTCATAACTGGCACTGGGACAGGAAACAAACTAATCTAACCAGACTTGCAATTGGTCTTTACTTCATTCTATGGTCTTCTTTCATTCACAATCTTTCCCAGTATCTCATGACAGAAGGATGGCAGGTTGTATTTTTAGTCTACAAGGATGTTCCAAGCATAACTAGAGTGAAATAAGAACTGAAAGAGACCATTTGCAGGAAGCTGGTGTAAGGCAGCAGGCTTAATCAGGAAGTGCTGAATAATTATTAATTAGTTATGTCAGGGCAAAAATCACTGCATACATTTTGCCTGTTTATCATTTGTAGTCCTTTTCTACTTGCTCTTGGCTTTACTTTAAAATGAAAGGATTTTTTTACTGTACCGCTGCGGCTGATTCCCATACACAACAACACAAGCTCAACCTCGATTTGCTGACATTGCTATGAGGCCCAATTAGCATTATCCAAACTGAATCCTGCTTGTGTATGCTCAGCTTTGTTTGGGTGATCTACTTTTTAAATTTTTACTTATTATCTAATCCTTATTTATTGTTCTTTTCTTGTTCCAGCATCCAGAGAGCAGCTGTGGCAATCTTGGAGAACTATTACAGAGATTTCTCTGTGCATAACCCATCACTGCTAACAGCCTCCAAATCACGTGCTGCCAAACACATGGCTGGCCTCAAGGTCTACAATGTGGACGGTGAGTTAACAGCCTTTTAAATTTAACCCTCTGAGCAGATACATTACTATTGTTTATGTTCCTCCTGGTTTAAAATGATCTCCTCAATGTCAGTTTGAATTATGTGCTGACCTCCAGGACACTTATATATTAATGATTTGTTATTATATAATCAGTTCAGTGTGTTTATTTGAGCTGACTGCTGGAGTCCTCTGTGATATACAGTACTACAATGTAAATGCAGATCTATACTATGTATGCTCATCATAAATAAGTACAGGAAAGAGCATAAAATGGCTTAATTTATTTTAGTTACCTTTTCCAAATTGCATTTGGCAGGTACTTGGCAACCCGGCCTCCATCGGTGAGGTCCCATTTCCTGTAAAATTTACTAGACCCATGTCACAATGTGTTATAGCTCTAAGATTGGAACCAGATGTTGGAGAACATGATCTATACATACTGTAGTGGTATTTTCATGCAGTATTGGTGTTCACGCTGTTTATATACTATTTTCTGGTTCATTGTACCCCTGCCTTTAAAGCTAAGTTGAGAGCTTACCTTTTGGATCGTAAGTAAAACTTTACACTATGTTAACACATTCATGATCACTAAACACATCGTTCTTTGTTGAGTCCACTACACCGCACAGCACAGGTGCATGAACGTTTCAAGGCGCTTACACTTCCTTACTTTTATTTATTTTATTTTTTTTGCTAAAGCATGCTGTGCACCTGGCTAGATTTCCCAAAATCTATTGTTAGGCAAACAGTACACAGTATGCTCAACTATAGATAAGAAACTCAGGGTGCTTTTGCACTAGGAGCTCAGGCACATATACCGATCCGAGTATACTTGACCCCAAAACCTGGTACATTTGCATAACGTGAACACTCCTTATCGTTCTTGGACACGGATCAGCGTGCTATGCTTGAGTCTATGCAGACCGCTGTTTAGAACACGATGTCATCAGTGCGCCTGTCTATCTCTGTCTGCTGATCTTATCTTCTGAACTAAACAACCATAGCTGAGTAGGAATGCACATGAGAGGGTCACTCTTTACATTTTATCTGTTATTTCCAGTATATTTATATTCCAGTATATCTTTATGTTTATTAGTGTGTCTCAAACCAACTAGGTGCATATTGTAGAGATAGAGGGAAAAAAATCGATTCATAGCTGAATTTTTTTCCCCGCACACTGACTTTAAAATAATAATTTAAAAAAATTTAATATATCACTATCTCACTCATCCACCTTATCCTATATTCATATAAAATGGTGATACTTAGTGTATATAATCACAATTTTAATCAAATCCGCACCTACAGTAGGTATGATGATAATATCCTATCGGGAGGTGACTGGCGGTACCCACCCGTAGTATACTGAAACATGCTGTATCAGAGAGTGTAAATACACAAGTGTACTCGGGTATGGAACGATAATACTAATGTGAAATCTGTGCCATTGTGAGTTCTATGGAAGAGTGTACCTTTTGAGCAGGATGTTCACTGTCTTGATATGTCCACATCTTGCATTAATCACAAATTGAATTTGCTGGAAAGGGAAGTCTCATTAGATAGGCATGAACTTATTTTTTGTGTTTAGGTTCTTTGTCTCTAAGGACAGCATTCAGAATATACCCGATAAAGTACAGTTAAACCTTGAATTGCGAGCATAATTTGTTCTGAGGCGTGCTTGTATATCAAATCACTCGTATATCAAAGCGAATTTCCCTTATGAGAAATAATGAAGACTCAGCGATTCATTCCCCAACCCAAAAGTATTTATTTAAAAATAATGAATACAAAATGTAAAATAAAAATAAAACAAATGAATTACCTTTGAAAAGAATCATGACTGGCGTTAGATGATAGAAGAAGCAGAAACAGGGGGGCTACTGTTTAAGGCAACTTACACATGCACACACGCACACGCACAAACACACACACACACACACACACACTAACAGAATCGCTGCTCTGTCGGAAAACATCGTTAACAAGGAACTTCTCTAATGATCACCCGCACTGCTACAGGCTTTTTAACCTTTTTCTCGTGGTTGTTGTTACTAAAGAACAGTCACTACATTTGGACGCAAAATGGGAAAAAAAATGCTTTACGCTCACGCACGTGGTCACAATGTTATAATAAACAGCACATGCGCACGGATGTTGGCTATACGAGTGACGCACGTGCACTGAGACTGAGCATGGGAGACGATTACCCACAATCCCACAGTGCGAGAGAGAGAAGAACCATTGGCTCAGTTCTGATCACATGACACTCGGCAGACAAAGAACGTGCATACTCCTATACTATATCAAGCCCTTGCTCATTTATTACGTTATTATTCATTTTAAAATTTTGCTCGTTTTGCAAAACACTCGCAGACCAAGGTTCCACTGTTGTTTGTGACTGTATTATGTTTTTGTTACATTTCCGTAATGGTTCATTTTGTTGTTCTTACTTTATTTATTCCTGTATAACGGCGCTATGATAAATGAAGGTTTGCACCTAATTACATTTACTGATCTTTAAATAAACGAAAAGTGAAATCTTGTAGGAACCCTGCTGAATAATATCCACAGTATGAAGAGATGTGAGAGTTGGGGCTGCGTAAGGCAATCAAATATTTGCACTCCATAATTTAGCATTCACATATTACATGGGTTTCAGTGCCTCATGCTGTGATCTGTGAAGATCATACCGCTCCTCATGCTGTTAAACGCCTCCCCGGAGGAATTCTGTCTCTAAAAGCATTTTGAAACCCTTTAATTTGTGCTGCTGTTATGTGTAAACAAGTCATTGACCTTATGCATCGCATTTTCATCTGATAAAATGGAACATTGAGGAAAAAAAATTCAATATTAGTGAATCCTGACAGCTTTTGGAACTGAAGCAGAATGCCGAAATTGAACACCAGCTTTGATTTTCACGAGTTCTTTGATGCTCCACCTGATGGCGTTTTATCTGTCTTTCCTTTCCTTTCTTTATCTTTCTGAATCTCTCTTTCTCTCCGTCTTTGCCATTCTGTCTGCCTGTCTGAGCAAGACAGCAGTTGTGTTGAATCAATAGTTCTCACATGCTTCAGCTCCAGAGTTGACCCTGGAGAAGCAGAAATCCCTGAACTACTCACTCCTGCCTGAGGAAGTGTGTCGTGCTCTTACTCTCTCAACCTCTCCCTCTCTTTTTTTCTTCTCTTTTTCTTAAGCACTCGCTACGCCAGCTTGTAATTCTAGCAGCACATGCAAAGCTTGAAGGCTGAGACTCAAAAGCAAACCTTTAACTAAATCTATACATTCAAAGGATTTTTTATTATGTTTTAATAAATACAGAGGTGCACAAAAAAATGTACATGAATACACACTTCAGCATGAAAAATATATGCCTCTCTTCTGACATAGCATCAACGACGGTGCGACTGCTGACATCTTTATAGGAAACATAATACTACGCAACGCTGCCATAATTCAATTCTAGTTTTTAAAAAGGCCATAGATAACAATTAACCTTACCTACAGTACATGTCATTATACAGTATAAGGGTCAGGATTGTATATATATATAGAGAGAGAGAGTAACATACTTTTTTTTTCATTGATAAATTTAATTTGATTACATTTTAACCTTCTACAGTATACAAACTTAACTGAGCAAAACATTTTGAAATGGGTCGACATCATTCCCATATTCTGAGAGATGCAAGTAATGATACTTTGGTTCTACCTGACATATCAGAAAAACCTAACACGCAGTTTGCTATATAGTGCAGGACTTCTATATAAGGCATTTTTTTGTTTCATTCGTTTTGCAGTGGGCAGCACGGTGGTGTAGTGGCTAGCATTGTCGCTTTGCACCTCCACCGTCCAGGTTCGATTCCCTGTTTGGTGTTTGCATGTTCTCCTCATGATTGGTGGGTTTCCTCCGGGTACTCCGGTTTCCTCCCACAGTCCAAAGATATGCAGGTTATGCAAATTGGCGTTCCCAAATTGCCCGTAGTGTATGAATGAGTGTGTGTCTGTGTGTGTGCCCTGTGAGGGATTGGCACCCTGTCCGGTAGTACACTGGTACCTCGGCATACAAACACTCCTCCTCACGACTTTTTCATGCATTTTCGAACTGAAATTTTAAAAACTTTCATTTGCTTTGACAAACAAAGTATTTTCCACCAATCTGTGCCAAACCGAATGCCAGATAAGTTGCATGTACGAATAGCACCATGGTTCCAAAGAATGCTGGCAAGCACGACCGCAAAAAGAAAAGGGAGCCACTTTCAGTTTTGTTTTTAAAGCAGCCAAGATGAATCATAAGGTTTAATGTCGATTAATTTTATATTTTACCTAATTTACCTAAATGATGTTTTTTCTAAATGTTTTGATTGTTTTTATATGCCAAAAATATGATTATGGTGTTGGAAATCGGTAATGTTGGTAATATTTTTGGGTGGCTGGAACGAATTATCTGCATTTAGTTACATTATTTCTTAAGAGAAAATGTGTTTCTCAATAGAACTCGCCTCTGGAACAGATTAAATTCGCATGCCGAGGTACCACTGTACTTTGGAATAATTGTATATTGAAATGAGATCTCAGGGTAACAGATCAATATCTTCTGAAGCCAAAAGTATCTTTGGGTCATAATGAACTGGTTTCCAGTTCCATTCTGGAAACCTTTTACTCTTTTTCCCCTGATTTAACCCATCAAAATTAAACCGTGAAGATATTAGCTGAGAGCTTTAAATCACTTCTATTACATTAAGAAGAGACACGCTACTATGGGGGTCCGTGTTGGAAAGCGGTAACATCAAATCCACATGACTCATTAGTCAGTATTTGCATATTCTGTTTTTTTTTTTTGCCAAAGCCAAAGCCATGTCTCCTGCAGTCGAGTAATTAAACGCATCCTGAGCCGCCCCCGACATCACTTATTCATGACGCCCCAGCCCTCTTTTAACCTACATTAACATCTATCTCCAGGAACCCACGGCCCCTGCTGCTGTACCAGCGCTTTAATTAGCATGCACTGAACAATACCTTTGATGTCAGGGAAGAAGTTTATGAAGACAGACACTTGGCACCACCCAGAGAGACCGAGTACCAGGGCGAAGCAGAATAGCTGAATATTAATGAATTTTGTGGTGCAGAAACAGAATTTGGGGAATGTAGATTAGACTTTTAGATTAGATGGCTGTTTCATCGTGAATTTATGGAATGTGAGCACAGGCGTCCTCCATGGAAAAAGTTGCTGTACAGCTGGAATGTCCAAGTCAGTGGATATGGTTCTGCTGGTTTGTTTTTATGCACAAGAGGCACAAGATGACAGATGCATGTGTCAAAACCACACCTTCAGTACACTGTTGAGCTGAACATTCTACTCACAACCATTTATCTTCTCTTTATACAGTGCTGAATTTACCTCCTCGAACAAGTGAAAAGACTTCCTTTTACTCTTCTATGCGTTTGGGTTTTGTCCCAATATCCAAAAATATTGCATTTATTCTAGTAAATAGTCCCAACCCAATACAAAAGCATTCAGTCCCAGCCCAGGCCACTGGCTCTTGTCACTATGGCGTATTACTAACACTGTAAGAGACTCATACGGTAGCTTTGCTGCTGTGTTTAGGTCCTGGAGGGAATAATGCTGCCGCGACAGGAATCTCTCAGTCCCAGTCTCGCGCCATGATCGCTGCCGCCGCCCGCAGACGAGACTCCAGCCACAACGAGCTGTACTACGAGGAGGCCGAGCACGAGAGGCGTGTCCGTAAACGCAAGGCCAGGTAAGCGATCCAAAATCCAATCCAAGGTCTCCGATTATTATATGATACAGTAGTGGCAGAAAGGTATTTGAGTATCCTGAGGATCATGTACAGACGACAGTTTCTTGACTGCTACTGCATTCTTCACCATTGTCCAACAGTTTTCTATTGGGTTTAGATCTGGAGATGACCCAGGCCATGACTTTACACACTGAATAGCATCATCATTTTTCGGTTAATTAGCACATCTCTTCAGCCAGATATGCTCGTGACATAGCCTGTTTTGTTCACAGAGAGAAATATAATACAGGACAGTAATTAGGAATTGTTTATTATGTCCGACATAATAAAGCATGAAAGGGTAAAACAAGTCACAGAACGCTGCAACACAAGATGTTATCCAAGGCTGATGTGTTCAAGGCGGCTCTTGGTGGTTTGCTGCATTGATGCAAATATTATCTGCTTTTCGAATTATTATTGTACTACAGTTGACTTAAACTAGACTTTTACACACACACACACACGCTGCCTTGTTTTTACTCCTCCTCCAGGCTGGTGGTGGCTGTGGAAGAGGCGTTCACACACATCCGGCGCGTCCAGGAGGAGGAACAGAAGAAGACTCCAGGAGACGTGATGGACCCGAGCGTGGCGGCGCAGTCCATCTTCCCGTCGATGGCACGGGCGCTGCAGAAATACCTGCGCACAACACGGCAGCAGCACTGCCACAGCATGGAGAGCATCCAGCAGCACCTGGCCTTCTGTATCACACACAACATGACACCAAAGGTGAAGAGAACTACACACACGATACAGTGTGAAAGATACAGTAATGGTTGGTAGAAGAATATAAAGAGTTGTGTAACATTCATACAACTGTTTTGTGGCGAAGAGTAAAGAAAGAACATTTGATGGGTTTATTGCTAACGCTGACATGAGAAGAGACTGCAGTATATAGTAAAAATAAAAGACATTTCACCCTTGACGCAAAGGTTATCAGTTCACAGAGCTTTAAATAACAAGGACTTTCCTATCAGTCAGGGCTGATAAAGCCTCTTATTTCAGGAGGGACAGCTATCTGTTTAAAATTATGTATATACAGTATACAAATCCCCTCAGTCAAAATCCATGGACATAATCCAACATGAACATGAATGTTTGCATTTTAGGTGGTAAAATGTTGCAGTTCCTCTATAGCCCTGCAGGTGGCGTGCTCTAAAATGTTCACATTGGCCCTGGCAGGCAGCAGAGCAGCCTGTTTTGTTACAAAATTTTAAAAGTATTAGTATAAAGTCGTGATACGTATAGAATCGCAATACAAAATCAAATCAGCACCTTCTGTAGGAATCGTGATAACATCGTATCAGACGGTCCCTGGTGATTCTTATCTTGTATGTTTATTATTAATTAATTTACTCGTCTGTTTAAAATTTTACGCAGGCATTTCTGGAGAGCTACCTGACCCCCGGCCCGACGCTGCAGTACGGGCGCGAGCGCTGGTTCGGCCGCCAGTGGACACTCGTCAGCGAGGCGTCCGTGAACAGCGGCCTGAAGGACGGCACTGTCTTCCTGCTCAAGTGTCTAGACTTTAGTCTGGTGGTCACCGCCAAAAAGATCCCCTACATCAGGCTGTCTGAGGAATTCATCGATCCCAAATCACACAAGTTCGTCCTGCGGTTACAGTCGGAGACCTCAGTGTAGGACAGCGTAGGACACCTTGTGGTATTGTCTCTACTTACGGTCATTCACAAACAGATTTTTTTTTTTTTCCAGTTATATGGGGGGGGGGGGGGGGGGTTCTGCAGTTTTATTATGTTGTGTTTTTATATATAATATATACATATAAATCTGTATACCACATATTTGAATATATTTCCTTTAATTTTTTTTATTTGCTTTGTTGGTTGGAGTTTGGTTAAACTGAATGGACACGCTGATGTGAGGTTGTGCACACAGACAAAAAATTCGATGAGGGATATCATGATACAAGACTCAACGTTCTTTTATTAAAAAAGAGACAATCCAGAGAAAAGAAGAAGAAGAAGAAATACACTCACAAAACACGGACCAATTACAAAACAAGACACATGGTTTCTGCTGTTACTCCACAGCTCTGACAGACACAACACTTTAAATCAGAGCAAACTCCTCTGTTAGCATCAGAGAACTCCCAGAATGCTCCTCTTTCTCCTGGAGGTTGTCTTTTCTACTGAAACTGCAGACTGATTCTTGGTGCTCTTTAAAACACATTGGGTTTGTATTTCAGCTGATGATACGCAATCATCATCTTTTCTTTTCCACATATGCACCGTGTACAGATGTGAGGTGTTGGTGTGTGTCTATCGGAGTGTATTCAGACGAGTTCGGTCCTCAAATGGTCAAAAAATTATGATTATAGGTCATAGAATGAAAGCACTGGTTCTGTTCTGTTAACATTATTGAGAGTTTTTGAAAAAACAATCCAGTGCTGCAAATTCTAAATTCTAAAACTGTCAGTTTTTTTTTTTTTTAAATATTCAATATAAAAAAACTAAATTCACTACAAAACTGGATAAAAGAGCTGGTGTGACTCCTTATGAGAGCACTGACCAGCATACTGACAGGCATGTAATGATATATTGTTGTCTGTCAGCATGGTTTAAGAGTTTAGATTCGATCCCAGCAGGAATTTTTGATGGGGCGTTAACGTTATGGACAATGGCACAATGTTGGTCATTTTTAAAGGTTAGAATTACTTTGATGAGATGACGTCCGAACAACATCGACTACATGATGACAGGATAACGTCGAACGATTACACAGTGTTACAAATACGATTTAAAAACAACATGTATATCAAACCAACAGCCTGAGAGAGACTCAAACTGCAGTGGGCGCAGCAAGAGCACGGAGTACTTAACAATGGACCACTAGGGAATTGGTGTTAAGAAATGCGCAGCACAAAAATAAACCACTTAACAAAGATTTCAATTTTAAATATTACATTTGGAAGCAGCCAAAAGGGTAAATAAACTCTTAGTGGCTGAGATCCGTTTTGTGGTAATTTATGAGCTACATGTAAGATGCACCTCAGTGTAATATTTCTGAAAATGAAAGACAGAGGAAACATTACAACACTAAGAAATATGTGAGGTAAGGATTTCACCGCATATCATACTGTGTATGGTCATGTATGTGATAAATAAAATAAGGATTTGAATTTGAGGTGAGATGCACACACTGTGTTCGGAGAAGCTGGTGTATCCGTCCCAATCTCTGTTTTTGGAATTAGATAAATAAGGGACCAGGTTTGTGGTGGGACGTGGTGCGAGTGGATGTTAATTGGCGTGAATGTTTCATCAAAGTCATTCAAAGTTTCAAAAACATTGTTGTCCAGATGGTGAATGACTATATTAGAACGCTCATACAACGTTAGGGTTCCTGCTGGGAGAGTGTCTTAAAGGACAGACATAATATCAAAGATCAAAAACATATGAAACTAACATGACAACATGGCAAATGAAACTAACATGACTTCATGTTACTAGGTTTTTTTTTTTTTTTTTTTTTTTTGTGGAACTGTTCTGTGAATAATCTGAAACATGGACTCATGGACTTTGGGGACATTCTAACTGACGTCAGGCACATTTTACCGTATCCTGCTCTCTTTCCACTACCTGATTACATGAAACATTTGGCCAAAGATGGGGACATTAACCGATTCTTTATTTTATAATATAACTAATAAAGCTTATTATATGGTTATTTAGAAAGCACTTAAATGTATTGTAGAGATTATGACTAAACACTAATCACCATGTGATCTCAAGTCAGGACGATGATTAAGGCTTTGATCAATGTCATTGATAAATGGGGTAAATGTCAAGAATGCCATTTATCAAGTTAATATCAAACAAAATGGATATAACACTCTATTTTTGTCTGATGCAACCTCTTCTGTTTCTTTATTGGTCCCATTCAGGAGTGGAACAGTATGCAAGATTGATGGGTTGATAATCATAAAGTAGTTTCTGATTTTAAAGTTTTAATATTAAGTTTCTGACAATAAGGTTCCTTACTAACCCAGTTGCTCCAGTATGTTAGCGAATATTATAAATGGATCTGGAAACTATTTTAAATTAATCATGTGTCTAATAAACAGTCATTTAATTAAATAAACCTAAAAAGAGGAACCCTGCTATTGCAGTATAATATTGCAGTAACCCCTGCTATAGTGCTGCTATATCCTAAACTATTCTATTCCTCTTTATATCACATTGATTTGTCAAATCATTTAAAAATGTTTTACAGTAGACTCTGTTTTTTTTTTTTTATCAGTTTGTAGTAATATTCATTATAGTTGAATGTCTGTTACAACTTACATTATTGCAGTTATACATAGGTGTCCCATAAATATAATTTTTTTTTGTTTAAAGAATATAAAGCAAAAAATAAAGTCTGTCATAAGAGAGCCTTCTATGCTGAAAATAACTAAAAGTTACAGCTTCACCATTGAATGTTACAAAGTGCTGACAACAAGGGCCTCCTTCCAAAAAGGCTAAATTATTTCCCATTTAAAAAACAACATGATGGTTATGATACATATTTTTTTTTAGAGGTCTCTCCTCTAACAACTGATAGAGACCATCTAGGACAGGCAAGGCCACCTGCATCCTTCATGACACTTCCTTGATGGCACCCGATTGTATCTTTTCACAAATCTTTTTCTCAAACTATGAGAAAAGTTCTATCAGCTCACATCCAACTGCGAGATCTCACAGATGACCGAGATTGTCGATTGTTGCTATAATTGATTGTAAGAATGCAAGTAACTCATTTTTGCTCCCTAAAACTCAGACAGCTTTGGCATCACCAGGATTTGAATTTGCGATCTTTGGATGAAATGCCATTGTTGCACCATTTGTGAGTCCATTACATATGTTTTTGAGAATCTAATAACGTATAGCCTAGTGCACTAGCTTTCCATTTAACACTATTTGGGATTCAACCCAAGAAACACAGAAGTTAAAACAGCTGGTACCCTGAAGTGAAATAAGCAGTAGTGGGTTAAGTACAGAAGTCCTGTACTTGAATAAAAGTAGAGGTAGGTCAAATATTACCCAAGTAAAAGTCCTCTATTTATTTCTCTACTTCAGTAAACGTATAAAAGTTTAAAATGTACTAAAATATTAAATATACCACTGTGCTTGTGTAAAAACAATGCTATGAAGAAATGTAGTAAAGTAAAAGTACATATAT
Source organism: Clarias platycephalus (assembly GCA_030068275.1). Classification (NCBI taxonomy): domain Eukaryota; kingdom Metazoa; phylum Chordata; class Actinopteri; order Siluriformes; family Clariidae; genus Clarias; species Clarias platycephalus. Next base: position 12,597,054 of record JAQQZT010000010.1, read on the forward strand.
TTGCTTTAAGATGTAGTGGAGTAAAAGTATCTTCTCTGCAATTGCACACGACTAAATTAGGGAGCAAATCAGGGGGGGAAAAACAGTCAAGTAAAGTCCAGATACGTGAAATATTTACTTAAGTACAATAACAAAGTAAATTTACTTAGTTACCCTCCACAACTGGAAATAAGTGGAAATATAGTATTTATTTATAAGTATTATATGTATAATGCACATATATTTCCCAGGACTGTCCACCACCTCCATGGTTTATTCTCCTCACCTTTTAACTATATAGTACTAAAAGTATAAGAGTATAATATAGTAATGCATAAAGGGCTTAAATATTATTGCTGCTTTTAATATTTGCATTAACATTAACATTTTTGTTATAGTTACTGGGCTATTTTTAAGGAACCTTATTGTTACTCACATGATGATAATATTTTACTTTAGTGAGGATGTTTTCTCTACTATAGAGGGTATTTTACTCTTCACTTGCCTATTATGTATCATAACTGAACATCAAAATTTCTGATCTGTTACACCCCTGCTCATTTTTTTTATTACTAAAGCTGCTTTCACACTGCATTTTTCCTACAGTAAAAGTCATATAGAGTTCCTTTTATAGCGGGTTATCAAAAAGAGGCTTGCGTCACAAATGGACGCTCAAACTATAACATTTATTATGTGGCTTATTTGTTTAGATTTATGCAAAAAGATTAGATGAAGTTCTTAGTATTCAGTCAAACTATTGCGAGAAAGAGGATGACATTGAAATGACATTGACATGACTATGCATATTATTTATTGAAGAGGACATATTATGCAAAATTCACTTTCATTTTTCATCATTTTAATCATTCAGATTGTTTTAACTGAGGATGTCACTGTGATTTAACCATTTTGCGTACCCTTATTTTGTTGGTCAGAAATGGCGGTGAAAAAGCCTGAAAACATGGCCTGTTAATTTAAAGCTACAGACACTGAAACAGCGTGTTTGGAAAAGGAGTGTAACAGCAAGAAAATCATGCATGCCAGAAAGCAGGATGTTAGTTGTATTTCTGCAGGAACTTGAACACATTTTGAATGTCGTAAAAATAATAAAATAAAGAACGACAGCTACCTTTTGTCCATTTATACAGTTACCTGTAATGATGTGAAACGTCAAAGAAACAAGGTATCACATTTCCTGCTATTACATATGATATACTGTAGCAGCTGTAAACAGATGTTCCCTCAGCAACGTTTTCTCTTTTCTCTCTCAAAGTTAAAACCAAAAAATGTCTTCTTCTTAAATTATGTTTATGTAAGTGCATTAATATAAACATTTAGAATTTTAACATTAATATAAGTAATTTTAATATTCTGTTTGCATCAGCCAAAACCCTTGCCAGAGCTGATTTTACTGAAAATTGATCAACACCTTCTGACTTCAAGAATTCTCCAGCATTATGGTGTACATATGGTTATATTCGATAACCAACAAGACTATGTTTTTCTACTGGCACTGATTGGGTAACCTTTTTAAGCTCTCGGTTACAATGAAAGTAAACCTTATAACCTCTAATCATCACCATAATACACTTGTTCAAAAGAATACACTATATAGCCTGGATGGATGGAATGCTTTTGTATGCTGAAGCTGTATGTTTGCTTTAACTGGAAGAAAGAGACTCAAACCTGTTCCAGCATGACAATGTCCCGGCGCACAAACCGAAGTCCATGAAGAGTTTGGAGTGGAAGAACAGTCAGTCAGTCAGTCATCTTCTATCCCGCTTTATCCTGTTCAGGGTCGCGGGGGCCTGGAGCCTATCCCAGGAAACTTAGGGCACAAGGCGGGGTACACCCTGGACA
>JAQQZT010000010.1:12598992-12625769 GCA_030068275.1 Clarias platycephalus
GAGCCTGGCCGGGAATCGAACCCGGACCCTGGAGGTGCAAGGCGACAGTGCTAACCACTACACCACCGTGCCGCCGTGGAAGAACATGAGTATCACAAATCCCCACAGCTACACTTCAAAATCTAGTGGAAAACTTATTATAATAGCAACCTGAAGGTTTGATTGTTCAGGTGTTCAGATGCGTATCGCCTGCTGTGTTATGTGAACGCCCCGTAAAACGTGTGCCGATAATAAAGGAAGAAAACACCAAGTGTGAAAGCAGCTCTCAAGTAATGGCACAAAAGATATATATGAAAGCCATTTTGGAACAACATTAATATGCATTTACTTTTCACCCCATGGAGTCTCAAAGCTTAATTTCTCCTATAATCTACCTTCAAATTATAACAAAAAGACACCACTTTCTAGGATAGATCACTAAACGCATCAATCTCCAGCCAGCCTGCTTAATTATTAATTATATCTTTTAATACGATATAGATTTTTCTCTTGTTCCACCTTTAATTTTGTACATTTTTTTTATCTGCCACTAAAAGAAACTGTGCAAATGTGATTTTTGTACTCCAGCACAAGATCCTCCTCACACGAACAGACGCTTGTCTTTTGATAATGATAATGATATTGACGATCACTGGTGTACTTTGTTATGAACCTCTCTCACAATGTGACTGTGCCTCTGTTTTTACACAGTGTGCTTGTATTTATACTGTATATGTGCAAAATGGAGTCATTCCTACTTTAAAACAGTTACAGCTGACACTCTGAAAAGCTCTGAAAAAAGCCAACGTTTATATACCTGATGCTATGTTGTAAAAAAATTTTTCAAAGCTCACAAGACAGATTTGTATGAAATAAAGATTTGTATGAAGATTTGGGTTCGGCTTTGTTTTTGTTTTTTTTCCCCCTCTCAGTACTGTACATTCTGAGTTCAATCCCGTAATATTAGTTCGCAGTCAGAGCTGTGGAATCTTTGGACGAAGGTGTAATACATGATTACAAATGTGAGAGATTACTCTGTACTTTGATACTTTTGTACTATACCGTGGTACATGGTTCTACTACTTTGGATCATTTACCAGGACAAAAATGTTAATTATTTTCATGTACCATAGTATAATATTTATGTAGTATGGTACCATTATATCTATGTAACATTAATTAAATACCATAGTGTATGTTAAAACTCTTGCTATCGCATACAATAATATGGTACGGGCTGTACTATACCATACCGGTAGTATGTACTAAGACATCTAATATGGTACAGTCCTTACCTGTCGAACTTGGTAGCCACTGTGGTGCCTAATTGGTGTCATGGTAATCACCAAAGTTTGGTGTTATATACCATAGTACTACCACGGTACCTTTTTAAGTGACGTACCAATCCTGGTGCTCTGCAAAGTCCTATGGTTGCCTACCATGAGAATGTCTGAAGTACCATAAGTATACTCATGATACAGATAGTCCCAGGCTTACAAACATTCGAGTTACAAATTTCCACAGATACAAACGGACCGCTGTTCTATGAACAGATGCTAACAAATCTCACGTGTATACAAAAAATAGACACTACTATGGACCAGATACCAATATTTACAATTATATACAATATAAGTTTATATATTGTGTAAATGAATGTATAAAATGTCCGCTATATTGTATGTGTGCGCATGTGGTGGTGCGTCACTCCTTGAGCATGATGATAGAAAATGGCTGTCCTGTAAATCTGTCCTAATGGTGAATAATCCTAATTTTGAAAAATTCTCAACGAGACAGAGTTCAGAGTCCAATACAGTGGAAAACGGCTCTGAGACAAAATGGCGTCCGGGATTCCCCTTGTGATTTAAAGGCGCGGAGACAACACTGTTACATTGTTGACGTGTGAGATTAATTTGTTTAGGCGCAGTTACAGTTTGGCCACATGATGGCAGTGTGGGGAAAGGAGACAGCATTTTAGTCAAGTGGTTGGTATGCTTTACATTGTATATTTGTGTCAAATGTGAATAAGACTTACTTTGTCAGACTTAAGAACAAATCCAACTTACGAATGTTGTCCTGGAATGAAACTCGTTCTTGAGTTGGGGACTACCTGTATATTATGGTATGTACTTTAGATTACTATAGTACGTACCATAGTAAAATTTCTTATTATTTTTAATATTCTCATTTTGTATCATGTCAGTTAGTGGTCTTGTCATGTTTTATTCCTTTAATCCTCCTGCAAAAACATTACCTGAAAGTAAGCTAAAGAGAATACTAGATACTAGATACAACCCTCTTTTAGATTCTAACCTACAACACTAATAACATTAGTGGTTTAGGCTTAGCATGGGATCTGCGATTCCTAAAGTCCTTAGCTGATTAGTCACATTCCTGGCTTTCAACCCCGTGCCATAAATTAGGAATGGGAGGATTTTCATGAGGAGGTAATTATGAGTAATCCCGAACAAAGGTCTATGAATCATGTTTATCCCCTTTACTTAGCCCCAGTTTAAGGTTTGTGCAGAAGGACCGATTGTAGTGAGGATGTGCTTCCCACTACAAAGATCTGCTTTCAGCTAACAGCTTTAATATTATGTTAACACGAAGCTTTTTAGAGGAAAGAGTGCGTGGAGCATCTAATCACTAGCAGATATCTAATTATGCTTGAAAGCCCTGTCGAAATGCTGAAAGCCAAGCCTGTCTTACACACACACACACACACAAGCACTATACACTTTATAATAGACTATGCTGCTTATTGAATCATCAGAGCTTTTCTATTAGCAAAAAGAGAGTTTGTGAGACTTTGTGCATGTGTGCCTGTATAGAGGTATATCTTGGTTCGGACCAAATGTTCTCACAAGAATTGAAATATCTGACAGATTTCACCTTGGCCTGTCACTTAAAAAAAAAAAAAAGGTTTTATAAATAAAAACGTTTGGTGGCTGAGATTAAGTTTAGGTTTAGGTTTATGTGTAGGCACGGCATTATTTATCTGCATTATTAATTATGGCAATCAAAGGTCTTCACAAGGATCCAAAAAACATTCATTCATTCACCTTCTATACTGCTTTATCCCGTATACATCCCAGGAGACTTAGGGCACGAAGCGGGGTACAGCCTAGACAGGGTGCCAATGCATTGCAGGGCACACACACACAAACTACAGGCAGTTTGGCAACCCCAATTAACATAATCTGCATATTTTGGACTGTGGGAGGAAACCGGAGTACCCGGAGGAAACCCACCAAGAGGAGAATATACGAACTTACACAGACTTAAAGTGGGAATCGAACCCTAGACCCTGGATGTGCAAGACCACAGTGCGAATCACTACTTCCACGTGCCACCGGATCCAAAAAAACAGATTTAAAAAACTAATCTACACCACATAGTTGAGTTTAATACCTGATTACATGAAGCATTTTTGGGTCTGATACATCCCCTTGATCAGAGTCTAAATGAACAATTTTATACAGAAATATGTGTAGTTCTACTGAAACATACAACATACTGTACTCTACATAACATGTTTATGAACTTATTAATCCTATAACCCAGTCTACACATGCACTGATTTTTCACTTTATAAATCATTTCCTATCAGCACCAGTGGAACTGTATTATTATTATTATTATTATTATTATTATTATTGCCATCATCGAGTGATTTTCCTTTAATTAGATTCTATCAGCAAAAGTGACATATCTCATTAGTGACATATCTGCCAATCATTCTTCATCGTCATCATCGTCATCGCCATCATCATCGTCATCACTGCCATCATCACCATCACGTTCATCATCATCATCATCATCATCATCATCATCCAAATCATCTTCATCAAGGTCATCGTCTTCTGTGTTGACCTTCCCTGAGAGGACATCTTCAATCCAGTCCTCCAGCTCCTCAGCCGTGGGCAGAGCCTCGTCATTAGTTATCGTCAGCCACACACTGTCCGCCTGTAGGAGGTCACACACGCACACACATATACTGTATGTACATCAGGTAATATGAAAGAAAAGAAAAATCTGAGATGATGTCATGGATTATGTTAATAGCATAGCAGTCGAGTCTGTTTGATGGTCTAAAAAGGAAAAGTCAGGTATAGATAGTACAGATAGTAAGTACAGATAAGATTAGAACAGTACAGATGTACACTTATTTGTCATATTGCTTCTGCATTGGAAAGCTGGATAACATAGAACATGATCTCTCTTTTTTTTTCTCTTTTAATCTTGAACTGGAAATAACATATTTTAAATGGATACAGGGCAAAATTCGTTGTGGTAATCTCCCATAAGCCACAGATAAATTGATTAGTTCTTACGTGGGAAATGTTGGTGTATACCTTTAAGGTCAGCTTGAAGTAGCGTTTATTTGTTGAACCAAAATAAATATGGCTTATGGACAAAATCAGTACTGACTGGAAGTAGCGGTTTAGCTTTATACAACATATTAACGATCTCAGAAGAACGAAGGGTTGCTAAGAAACAGAATCCAACCCATGGTGTCTCCAGAGATGTCTGCAAGTCACACTGATTAGATCTTTAGGTAAACTGCTGTAGGCATGGGAACGTATGGGAAAGAGTCTCCTTCACAAACATCAGATGTATGTGTAGCATGTTTAAAGTCTGTGTCTAATTCTTCACCATTTACAAGTTCATTTTAAGTGTGTGTTCTTCGTTTGTCCTTCAAAGCCAACTCACATCTGTCACGTTGACCACACCGATCTGAGGTCTGAACAAGTCCACTTTAAAGGTCTTTTCCCAGTAGGCGGTCAGCTGGGGGGAGAAGGGCATGAGTAAATGTCTGGCACAAGAATATTCATGCTGGATCTGATAAATGCTAACACTTTTAGACATCTCACCAAGGGGAAGTCATCAGGGTCAATCCACATGATACTCAGATCTGGGTTCTTGGTGTTGTCTCTGGCAACCTCTTTCAAAATCTCCAAAAACTCATACCCATCTGAAATAAAGGAATGTTAAACTACTAAATGAAATATTAAGCTACACTGCTTACAAGCCTTATTGAGTTTTGTTTGTAATTGATTACACTTTAAAGGGTACCTATGAAGCAATTTTAGTCTCTAATGGGTGTGTACAGTATAAACAACATGAGGTAAAAATTCCCTGCTTTTTTTTATTTTTATTTTTGTATTGGTCTGGCCTTAAACAAGGCAATTAGATTTTCCCTCTGTTGTGACCTTATATAAGAAAAGCCCCTTTCCCGCTTGTTGCTTTTAAGTACTAGCTAATTTACTGTACATAGTCACTAAAATAGCGCACTTGAAGGAGCAATGAAATAGAGAGAATCTGAGAGGTATTTCAGCAGGGGCATTAACAGATACCCCTTGCGGGAGCTCTGACACCTGTGTTAACTTGTTTAAGAAATAGTGGAATATGGGACCTTTAAAACTTAATACTGGTTTGTGTTTTATTACAGATTAAGCTCCAAGTGTGGTACAAACAAGAAAGCAGATAAGGAAAAAAACATTCTACCCTGATTTTTTACTTATTATTAAAGTTTCATCCTATTGTCACTCTAATGCAATGATCTATTGAATACAGATGCACATGGAAGGTATTTGTATTAATTCTAAAACCAAAATATTTCATACAATAATAAAGTAATGAAGATCTCGACTCTTTTATTTCTTTGGATGTTCAACTCATGGGTTTTCAAGGTTCAGTATGTACAGTATTCATTTGCTTTAAAGGAAGTTATCCATCCATCTAGGAACCTCTGTAGTCCAACAAGGGACTGTGGAGGCCACTGGTGGTTACCTCCGGTCAACACTCTCACACACTACGGGCAATTTGGAAATGGCAATTAACCTAATATGCACGTCATTGGACTGTGGGAGCAAACCGGAGAACCTGGAGGAAACAAACCAAGCACGGGAAGAACATGCAAACTCCATGCAAACAGCCTTGATGTGGGAATCGAACCCAGGACCTGGAGGTGCATGGCGACAGTGCTAACCACTAAGCTACTGTGCTGCCAATAAAGGATGTTATACTGGAACAATTTTCAGACATTACAATTCTAACATGTTGCAAGTGTCTGCTGTAATAAGAGTTTGTACTTCTTTATTTGTATTTACTGCAGTAGGAATGTTCATAAATGATATTTAAAACTCAATTCAAACTAGTTGTAACTAATAGTTTCTAAAATCGTAGCATTATGATTACAGCTAGGTAGATAAAGATAAAATTGTTTAGGTTGTCTGTATCTTTTGTTCCCCCTTCTTTTTTTAACCATGAGTTTTTGAGTAGACATCTGTTTGAGGTTTAACTAAGTGCTGCAGCATAGGGGTTTAAAAATCCGTTACTGGTAGAGTGTTAAATTGTAGTATGTTGTCTGATTTGTCTGGTCATATTGTTTGTTTCCATAGTTACTACCTTGACAAAAATGCAACTAATGAAGTCAAACCTGGGTCCTCTTCCTCGGCAAATGCCACAATGTGGATCCCATCCATGTCATCCTCCTGTAAAACAGTCAAGTAGAATGTGAACCATTACAAAATTCCATTAAAATAAAGTAAGTTTGATGATAATATGAATTTTTGAAATGAGTGACATTTGAAATTTATTAACATTCTACTCACCCAGGTCTCAAACATGTCCTCCGCACGTAGCTTCCTTAAAGTTGGTCTGAGACGAAATCACGAAAAAAAGACCAGAAATCAATTCCTATAACAACTTAATATTCATTGATTTAAAATGCTGGGAGTGAGTCTCACCTCCTGTGTCGATTGACGAAATCCACAATCTCGCTCTCCGAATTCGGTTTGTCTGGGATTGTGACTGGCTCGTCCATGAACGGCTCGTAGAAATCCACTTCATTGATCTTAAGAGTCAGCTGCTTGGCCACCTGTAGCAGAGCACCATCACTCAGCACCGCCCCACACATTGCAGCCTTTATCCTTAATGAAGTGCTCTCAGCGAGCGCCGAGTCAATTGTCCCCAAATGCAGACAGTTCAATTCAATTCTGGAGATGAGCTCACCTCAATAGTTGTGTGAGGGTGTTTTTGGACACATGAAAAGACTCTCTATTTGAGATCTTACCTTGTAGAAAATGAATATCCATCTGTTTCATTAGCGTTTGAGAAGGAGATGGCACTCACCCCTTTGTCGAACGTGGCGAAAAACTTCACGTAGGGCTGAAATCGTTCTGCGGCCCCCTGAAAAGCCTTATAGTCTAAAAAAAAAAAAAAAAAGGGGGAAATGTTGAATGAGAAAGGTAAGAGAACAAGAGAGGCCACCCTCATTTTCCAATCCATCAGAAAGTGATAATGTGGAAAACTGTGAGCAGTTAAATGCTGCCACATGCAGCCCACATGTTTAAGAGTGCCATAACAATACAGCTGAAGGTCACAGCAGAGGCCTCTTCAATCTCGTCTCTTTGAAATGGGATTTTTTAATAAAAGCTGCGGAGCAGTCATATACAAGAAGATTACTTTTCTACTCACGCTTTACAGCAAGAAAGCCCTGTAATTGCTCCTGAACTATGGCGAAGTGCAAGTGACAGAGACAGTGAGAGAGAAGAGCAGACATGCAGACAGACAGAGAGTATGGAGATAAAAATCTATCTATCTATCTATCTATCTATCTATCTATCTATCTATCTATCTATCTATCTATCTATCTATCTATCTATCATAAACATTTTGTACAAAACAAAAACCAATATAGATAATGTTAGATCTTTTGTCCACCTTTTAATGTCATAAAGAAACCCCCAACATCCACTCACTCACTCTATACCACTTCATCCTCTATACAAGGTTGATACAGCCTATCCCAGGAGACGTAGGGCACAGAGCAGGGTACAGTCAATCCACTGCAGGGCACACTCAAACACTCATTCACACACTACAAGCAATTTGGAAACACTACTTAGCCTAATCCGCATGTTTTTGGACTGTGGGAGGAAACCGAAGCACCCAGAGGAAACCCACCAAGTACAGGGAAAACATGGCTAGTGGTGCAAGAGGTGCAAGGCAACAGTGCAAACCACAGACCAAAAATTTTAGGAAAAACTAATAGGAATATTTAAGAAAAAAAGAAAAACGTACAAAAACCTGGTTGCATAAGTGTGCATTCTTTTACAATGAGTCATGTGACTTTGCTCGGAGAAGACCAATCGCATTCAAGCTTATGTCCAATAGTAAACATCATACAGTACACCTGGTATCAATCATTTGAACCTGATTAACATAAAAATAAAGATCAACGTAAGATCAAGATTTTTTGCCTTCCAGTTACTATGCCATATTTTTTTTTTCTTGTACAGATAATTAACTGGTGGAGATGTTTAACACTGTGGCCTCACATAATCAGAGTCAAGGGTTCGAGTCCTGCCTTCTGTGTTCATGCATGTTCTCCCTGTGCTTTATGGGCTTCCTCCTGCTACTCCAGTTTCCTCAAACAGACCAAAGTCATGCATAATAGGCTAACTGGCATTTCCAAGGTACCCATAGTGTGTTTGCGCTTACAGTATGCCTAGTGCCCCGAGTCCCCTGGGAGAGGCTCCAGGATTCCTGCCACCCTGTACAGGATACGTGCAATAGAGAAAGAGTGACTGAGATATTTTATTGACAGATGCTGAAATCAGCCTTTCATGTTCTCTGTCTGTGGCTTTCTTTTAAGCGAAAGCCATTCTAACCTAAAATAAATAGTTAAAATGGCTAAAAAAAAATTGTTCACTTATGTGAACCCTTAAACATACTGATTTTTAAACAGTATGTTTAAACTGATTGTAAACATACAATCACTGTTGTAAATCTTTTTGGCATTCACTCCCTAATGATCAACAGTTTATTTACTACAGTGAAACTAATAGGGAAAAAACTGTATATAGTTTACTATATACTGTATACTAAATCACTAATTTCCCCTTTATAAGGGTGGTTTTAAAGTAAACTTTAGTACACTGGCAGTGAGTGTGATTAAGTGAATAAGATGTACTGTATTGGTCTCACGTTCTGAATCTTTGCCCTTAAAGAAGCCAATGAGACGGATGTCTTCGTCCATCCTCTCAAAAGCACGCAACTCCATAGGGGTACTGATGAGCTCCACTGCATCCTCCAGAAGCTACAGTTTGAACATACAAAGAGAGAGAGAGAGAGAGAGAGAGAGAGAGAGAGAGAGAGAGAGAGAGTTTGCCTTTTAATCTTGCTGATAGAACAATCTCATGTTCACTATTTGGGATTTAGATCATCAATGGATCAAAGATGAATTAACAATTATTTTGTGAATATTGCAGAATATGGGCTATAGAGTAAATTGTTCCCATATTTGTACACAGTTATTAATATATTGCTTCAATACAGTCTTGGACCTTTATTGTGGTGTATGTGATGTGCGCACTCACCGTTTATACGGCTTTGTCCTGTGTACAGGGTAGTGGAGCCTATTCCAGGAGACTTATGGCACAAGGTGGGGTACATATATACTGTACACATACACATGCTCATGCTTCACATACTACGGCCAATTTGGAACACCAATTAGCCTAATCTGCATGTCTTTGGACTGTGGGAGGAAACCGGAGTACCTGGAGGAAACCCACCAAGCACAGGGAGAGCATGCAAACTTCATGCACACAGACATGAGGCGGAATTTAAACTAGGGACCTTAAAGTGCAAGGCGACAGTGTCACCCACTAAGCAACCGTGCCGCCATGTGGCGTGCTAATAATATTATAATAATAAATAATAACTTATCTCATAAATCTTTCCTGGATGCACAATAACAGATTCAGACATTTAGTTGGAATTTACAGTAGTTGGGAAATTTTCACAATTTTTTTTATTTCTGAGAGAAAATACTTGAGAGACTGATCAATAAGGCATAAGATGCAGTGATGAAGTCACTGGTGATGTACAGTAGCATGGTTATACTATAGGACTTTATCTCACCTTACACTAGTATTGGCGAACCTTTTCTTATTCTTTATTATTTTCACTACCTCACAGCTTCAATACCTCTTCACTAGCTAACACCCTGGACCCATTACAGTTCACCGAATTCTCTCATTCGACGATGCCATCACACACCTCCTACACACAGCCCTGAGCCATCTGGACATCAGGAATGGAAATTTTGTCAAAAATCTGTTTGTTGATTACAGTTCATCATTTAACACTATAATTCCCTCCCTACTCACCACCTACAGGACTTAGCCCTTTCGTGCATCAGTGGATGCCCAGCTTTCTGACTGACAGACCACAAGCAGTACAGGTGCCCAGATATATAACATCCACCCCATCCCTGTGGAGCCCCACAGGGTTGTATCCTGAGCCCCATGCTGTATTAACTGCTGCATTGACTGTGAGGCCATAAGTCTACTTCCATCACCAAGTTAACTGTTGGTGAGGTGTGATAATCACGAGAAGGCATACCTGGAAGACAAAGCCTGGAGAACCAACCTCAATCTTCAACCTCCTCCTGAACACCAGGAAGGCAAATGAGTTAAAAGTGGACGAGTGAGCTATCACCTCATTATGATCAACAGGAACCCTGTACCTTGGTGCTCACATCATGCAGAACCTGTCATGGTCCGGTCAATGTCTTTACCACCAAAGATGTCTGAGGGTCTTTAAACTGTCTTCCAACATGCTAAAGAACATTTATACCTGCACAGTTGAAAGCATCCTTATGAGAAGCATTACAGCTTGACTGGCTAACAGCACCAAGCATGACAGGCGGGCTCTCCAGATGGTTGTGTGATCAGTAGAGCTCACCGTCCGCACTAAGCTTCCTGACCTGTGATCTATCTATAGCAAGTGGTTCTGGACCAAAGCCAGGAAGATAGTGAACGACCTCAGTCATCTGAACAATGACTCTTTTCTCTGTTGTAGTCAGGGAAGCACTTCTGCTTCCTGAAGGTTAACACAAGATGATGAGGAACCACTCAAGCCCTTAACATGGACAACACCGAGGATGAATTGCTTGGACAGTTCACACAACACTAACAAACCTCACATCTGTGCTAATACAGCAGTAAAGCATTTTCTTAAATGTATTAATATTCATTTATTACATAAACACAACACAAGCCCGATTGAAAGCTACAGTGTATGCATAATGTAATATACTGTAACGACCAGTGCATCTGTTGGATACAATCTGATGAAATTACGTCCACTTCCACCCCCTAATGGTGAATCCACGAAATAATGTTCTACTCACATCAAGCAGGAACTCAACCAGTGTATCTGCAGAGAGCTCGCCATCAAACTCAATCACACGTTCATCCTTAAAGACATAAATGCTGCCCTCTTCTTCCAAACCTATTAAAAAAGTTCAAAAGACAAATACTGCTCAGTTTTACTTTTTAGACATCAGGTACTGTTTGAGTCACAAGGATTCAACCTTACCAAGCTTCTTGGCCACCTTGGCATCCTTATGAGAATCCACCAACCCGAACCCGATGTCTCGGTCTTCCAAGATTTGGGCAGTCAGCTATAAATTCCAGAAAGAGAGAGACAAAAAGAGAGATGGTAGAAAGAAAACATGTACACATGCAACGTGGAAGTAGACACTCTGGAATCACATGCCATATGTTATAGCTAAACAGAAGGTTATTTATAAGCCTCGATTTTAGTAGAGTGCCAGTCCAGTGTCATATTGCCAGATTGACTCAAAGTGGAATCACTTACAGGATCAGGGACGACTTTACTGAATTATGTGGCTTAGATATAATATGGGAGAAGACCAAAATCAGACCCATAGAGAGGCTTTGGGTCTTTTTACAGCCTCAGAATTAGGTCAGTACCTCAAAGTTACACACCAATTATCCAAGACTGTTAGCATTTTATCTTCAACTGTTACAGTTTCACAAAATAAAAATAAATACAGTAAATAAATACAAATTTAGGAGCTATACATCCAGCCAAGAGTCTAATTATATCCTGATGCAAGGTCAGTTTGGTGTTAATTCAACCTCTGTAAGCATGTAATCTATACCATATATTTTCCCCGAATATTGCAGTGTCCAGTAAAGGAGGGACTCCATCCATCCAACTAGAACCTTCTGTAGTCCAACTAGGGACCATGGAGGCCAGTGGTGACCATTGTATTTATAAAATTTTTACAACCATGGTAAGACCTCCAGTCAACATTCACACACAAGTTCACACACTATGGGAAATTTGGGAACACCAATTACTGTAGCCTAATCTGCATGTCTTTGGACAGTGGGAGTAAACCGGAGAACCCAGAGAATACCCAACAAGCACAGGGATAAAATAATAATCCATGCACACAGACCCAAATCGAACCCAGACTCTGGAATTGCAAGGCAACAGTGCCAACCAAAAAGACAAAAGAAGGGTCTGTCATCATTATTTTCTGATTAATAAAATGAAAAAGCAAAGCCAAACAAAACAAAACAAAACAAAACAAATTATGGTGCAGTAGAAAAATAATTAATCTAACATAAATCTACCACTCCTAACATATTTCTAAATACACTGCATTTGTCTTCAGTTAATGATCAATAACTTGTCATAATATCTTCCATCACCATATCCATCACTCCAACATCTTACCTCCAGGACCATCTCCCTCATGTGGAACTGCTGCTGGAGCTCCCTGTCAGAGGGCAGCGGTTCATGGTAAAGCAGACACAGCATATCATACTTCTTCAGCGCCTTCTTGTAGTTCCTCTCGTTAATGTTTAGCACTCTGTCCTTGCCATCGAAGCTCGGGAATTCCAGACCTTCCTCTGTAGAACTTCTGGAAAGCAGAGACAAGCAGGAGAAAAAGACCAGCCAGAGAGACATCATGGATCGAAGAACGTAGGATCCAAGAGAGAGGAAAAGAAGAGGAAATGGAATAAGTGTGCAAATCCTAGAGGGACAATAAGGCTGAGAGAGGTCGAGTCCTTGACCTAATGTGTGAGAAAAAAAGAATCTGTTACAAAAATCTGCAGTGAAGCATAAGCATCAAGTCTGGTCTAAACTCTTACTTTCATCTAGAGTGAGATAAGAATCTGGGAATATATCTTCTATATCAGATAACTAGACAGATTCTACACAATTATGTCCATTCTCCTGGGACTGAAAGCCATTTTAGGTGGCCCCTTGTTTCAAAGATAAATATAGATGATGTGCTGATGAAAATGAGGACAGCTGGGAGCACCGCTGGGATTCACTGACACCTCAGACATGAAAAGAAATTAAACCTTTAAGAAATTAAGGGATAGCAAGAGTTTTAGTCAGGTGATGTTCATTAACTTTTACACACCAGATAGTATAAACTTCAACTTATTCAGATATTCAGATGCACTCTAAACAGTGAGAAATCTGTTGTTGGGTTTGTTTGTTTTTTGCCTTTTGTAACGATCTAAAGATTAAATTGAATCAACTTGGAATTGTAACAAAACTCAAGGACCAAGTAAGGAAGCTGAGGAGCAATCACCCTCAATGTGATGCTACCATCATGCTCAAGTTGGTAGTGATGGTGGTAGTGCTGGTGGGGTATTTGTGCTTGCGCTCATCAGACCAGAAAAGCTTTTCTCATATTTTTTTCAAACACAATAATAATGGAATTTCATATTGATTTGTGGAGAATTCAGGAAATGGTAGTCCAATAAAGAGCTTCTCGAAATTTCCAGCTCCTTCACAGTTAGTTTTGGCTTTTTACTTACTGTACACAAGGCAGTTACTGAGATTGTGTTAGCCAACAGCTGCAAGGTTTAATAAAAAATATATAGATGATCAGGTTTGCCTTAATAATACTAGACGCTGTAACTAATGCTACGTGGCCTGCTTTCAATATTATTGTTCTGTAACATCAACACTATCATGGGCACTCATGGCTCACCCATGCCGGCAGAGACCAAAGGCCAGCCCATCCTGTCCAATTCCACAGAAAAGCCAATGCAGCGCAAATCACAGAAAAAAAGTCAATTCTGGAACTCTCACTGGAATACTTAGTGCACCACAGCCCGCCGCACAGGAATCACAGAAAGCAAAGAGCCTGAGGACATCAACCCGGGCCTCTAAACTCTCCATACTGCACATATCCCATTGAGCACCCATGGGATTCACCAGACAAACAAGTCTGATTCATGTACTGTAGGCCCCATGCCACAACCCACAGCAACACCACAACACCCCCCCGGAGGCTCTGTGAAGCCATGCTCTGAGGGGCCAGAGGGGTTCCCTGCTGGCACCTTCTGGGAACCCAGAAACTAGGTGGTTTTAACATTAATGGCTGATTGATGTACAGTATATGATTAATGTATAATTATTTGTAATTTTTTTATGGTGTAATCTAGAGTGATACATAATAATGAACTGGGCCAAAACTAGCTCATATTCAATCAGCAAAGTTCATGATGAATAGAATTCTAAATGCCGAACTGACAAAACAGTTACAAAACATTACTATGAATATATGATAGATATTGAACATATTCAGACACTTTTTCAAATTATCTTGGATATGTCTTAAAAGGTTTTTTTCCCCCTCATGTATATTCTGGTATGCAAAATTTATGAGCTACTGTATTTAGGTCATGTGTCATTCATAACTGCAGGGCCATTTGTGTCACACATTTTCAAATGTGTATGTAAAAGGTATTTTAATTATAGGTAAAGTGTCTTGGTCGGCATGTTTAACAACATTAATAAAACATCTGTTCGGCCAGTCCCAGATCTCTATAACTGAATTGTATTTTAATCATACTTAGATTAGATTATTTTGGAAATAAAGTGTAACTGCATTTAAAATCTAATGCTTAAAAACATTGCTGTCTGTTATAGGTTATAAAATCCATCTATACTGCTTATCTAGTGCATGGTTTCAAGGGCTGCCTGGAGCCAACAGTATCTCAGTGAACTCAGGTGCACAATGCAGGGTACATCGTCAACTCATCACAGAGCACAAGCACACATTTATGCATCCAAACATGCACTATTTGGAAATGCCAGTCAGTCTTACACTGCATGTCTTTAAACTGGGCGAGGAAAATGGAAAATGGTGTTCCTAAAGGAAAGCCATCAAGCATGAGGAGAACATGCACACACAGAGCAGAGATGAGATTTAAACTCCCAAACATGTAGGTGTGAGGCAACAATGGCCATTCACCCATCTAAATTATTTGGAATTTGCAACAAATCACATGTTCAACAGAAAGCATCAGCATTTGAATTTCTTGAAGAATACAGAAAGAAATTAAGGTAATGATGTTTTGAGACCAGAATTTTACAGCAGTAGTGTGTGCTGCTTAATATAAAACATTTGTATTACTAATACAGTAGTGTGTGATGTTTGTTGTGTGATGTTTAATAAGTAGTTTGTGATATTTTGTTCAGTAGTGTGTATGTTTAGTACAGTAGTGTGTGATGTTTAATACTGTTGTGTTTGATGGTTAGTGATTTAGTGTGTGATGTTTAGTAAACTGTTAGATTAGTAGTACAGTGGTGTGTGATGATCTGTGCAGTTGTGTTTGGTGTCCAGTGCAGTAGTGTAACTTTAAACTCAACGCTTTGTGACTTTTAAGGCAGTCAGACCAGACTAGTAGATCACCGAGCGCGTGATAAAGTTTCTCAGTCACGACTAATCTATACAAAAACATGGAGCTGCTCTGTTTGTTCATTCCGCTTTTTCTTTTACTCCTGACTGAACCCGAGTTTAGTCTGGCTGATAAAGGTAAAGATTTTTTTTATCGGCATATACTAACTTTAAATATATTAAGAAGGGTGGAAATTTTAGACCGAGCCGCTTTTTGTATCTCAGTATCCATTGATTAGCGGCAGACTGCGGGCTGACATCCAAACGTCCTTAAGCCTCCTGTATCACTGACCTACATACAGTGTAAAATAAGGGCTTGTACTCGGCATGTAGTGCACTCTGTAGGGAATAGGAAGCTGTTTGGGATTCGGGGATCTGGATTCTTTTACTTCAAAGATTAGCCTGGTAGTAATACTTTTTGTCGTGTGACCTGTCCTGATTTGTTCTGCTGTGTTTGTATGTTAGTATTTCTGGTTTTAATTCGAGTGTGAATAATTTAAACATATTTAAAAATAGATATATTAAATACTATTACAAAACTGTTGTTGAACTTTCTGGGTTTTAAAGTCTGTGCTGCTACAAAGGGGTAGATCTTGAACAACATTTCATGTAATTTACACCAGGAACAAGATGGCAGAAATATATCACTCAGATTACTGAGACCACAAAAGACTACCAGCCATGCAGCCAGGAGAACTGCAGCTGCCACATCAGGTAAGTTTCTCTAAAAAATGATCCATCCATCCATCCATCTAGGAACCTAATGGAGACCATCTCCAGTCAACACACTATGGGCAATTTGGGAAATTTGTCAGGTTGTTGGGAAACCAACCTGGACATCTGTGTGCAAGGAGGCAGTGAAAAAAAACAGGCTCAACTAAAGTCAGTTGACCAATGCGATGGATGCAGGGATCTCACTTCTGCATTGTTCTAATACTCACATCAGTGTCCTGGTTTACTTTGACTACACAACTGCTAGCAATGCACACTTTTCCCCCCACTACTCGAGTATTGCGTTTCCCCATACCATTTTATCTTAATAAAAGCAATCTTATACAGTAATCCTACTCACCAGACTAATGTTTCTTTCAGACTGGGGAATACATTTTTAACATACACTAGATAGACACACAATTGTTAGGACATTACCATCACACATACAAGGTTCGCTCTGTTTACAAGCTCTGTTTTTTTTTTTTGCCGTATCTTTCCTCAGACGCCCTAAAACCTGGAAGTATAATTCACTATTGAGTGATGTTCTTTTGTTCTTGAAGCGCTCTTGTTGTTTAAAACACCTCAAACGACTCATTGCAGCATCGCCGTAAAACGTACCGAATCATGTCTAACAGATTTGCCCAGTTTCACGGAGAATTTAACGTTCATTCTTTGATCTAACTTGCTGTCCATGATGAAATAGCAGATGTGGTAACAGAATAGCACCAGTTGCACAGCTCCTGATGTACACAGGACAATGTCTTTTGGCACACTGACTTATGAAGGTCGGTGCACCCTGTGACTGTGCGTGCAGCCTTATGATGTCATCTGTTTGCATGTTACAAAATTGGTCTTGAAACCTTTTGCCACACGCCCCCTTGTACTGTACTTAGTTAGAGAACATCCTATTCCAGATATAACAAGCGCCACCCTTATGGGAAGGCTTTCGCTTAGGTTTTGCAGCACGGCTATGGGAATTTGTGTTCATTCAGCTACAAGAGCGTTATCGTTGATGCTTGGTCAAAAGTGTGTCAACAGTGTCAGCAGTGCTTGGGCTTGAACTCCAACCTTTTGATCAGTAACCCAGAGCCTTAGCCATTTGAGTTACCATAGACCCAATAATCAGCATTTGAGTTGAAGACAGAACTTTCATGCTTAAATAGGCTTGTGCCTTTTTGTTCCAGTGAAGGGAAGTGTATGTTGTCCACATACTTTTTGCATACACATATAGTGTAGCAGCATCCTGAACTGCGGGAGGAGACATTCATTTAGAGTTACCAGCCTCAGAAATTGGCGATTAACAAACAGCACCTCAAATTAGAGCCGTTATGAAGACTTTACAGAGCATAACTAGCAGATACATCTCAGCATCAAGTGTTCAAATTAGGTTATTGCATATTTTGAAAGCCCTCAGTATTGTTTTAATACATTTCTGCACTCAAGACTCACACTTTTGACAAAGAGTTTGCTGAAGCAGTCATTTTCCAAGGACTGCAAGTTCATTCATTAGTGATGGCCCTGCCTCATTCTAGGACTCTATTGTGATTTATTAATCTGCTCTTCCTTTTAATACACTGTTAGGCATTACAGTATAAACTTACTGATTTATAACCTCACTATCGAGTGCCACCCTATATATATATATGTGGGTTTCCTTTTGAATATTTTTTTTTCAAGGTTGTCTCAGGTAGTCTTTCCTTGCCTCTGACTTGCTCATTAGGAATATCTAGAATCTATTTCGAAAACTGCTATGCGAATTAAATTGAATACAGACATGCATAGACTTGTCATTTTTTTCTGTTATGTCTTAGTGTCCTGAAGGAGGACCTGAAGCCATTCAGCAACGGCATCACGAAGGAACTCATGATGGACACAGTGCGGCGTGGTGTGGGTACGCATTACCAGATCATGAATCAGAAACTATACAGAGAACCGGAGTGCATGTTTCCAGCAAGGTTGGTGGAATATAAGATGTTTGTGGATGATGATGTGGGGTTTATGCATGTTTACTGTAGCTCATTTATTTATTTTAAGTTGAAATAATACATTCAAAATTAAGATTCAGTTATTTGTATAGTTATTTTGTAAGTGGAATGATTTTGTCATAAATACTTGTTAGGAAGCTGGGGTCAGAGTGCAGGGTCAGCCAGGATACCGTGCCCCTGGAGCAGATAGGGTTGCTCAAGGGTTTAACAATGGCAACTAGGCAGTGCTTGGGCTTGAACCCCAACCTTCTGATCAGTAACCCCGAGCCTTAGCCATTTGAGTTACCATTGACCCAGTGATCATATAGAATCATATTTTAAAGGATTTACCGCTGTATTGAAAATAAGATTTGCTAGCTGTTTGTAAAAATTTGTGAAACATGTTTGTTTTTTTATGTGCAGGTGCAGTGGAGTCGAGCATTTTATCCTAAAAGTGATTGACAGGTTGCCGGATATGGAGATGATAATCAACGTGCGTGACTATCCTCAGGTGCCATCATGGGTTCAGCCTGTACTCCCCGTTTTCTCCTTCAGCAAGGTGTGTCATGTTGCATACTGTTGCTCTAATAAAGAATTGAAGGATCACTAAAATGTAGTTTATTTATTCAGTGTATAATGTGCATATTCAGTTGTCTGTCCTTGTCCTGTTGTACATCTTGTCATTTAAGTTGTTTGCTCTCCTGTCTGATTGAATGAAGTTTAAAGTAACTGTTTAAGATTGATAAGACATTGCTCCTAAAGAGCAGATAGTAAATAGGTATTGGATCTTTGACAGTGAACAAACTAAAAATAATCTAAGTAGGTCATCAGTTTGATCTTGAAAGCGAGCATCTCTAGGACAAATCTTTTTTCCTTATGTGTTGAGCAAATCATAAAACAGACTATATTACAGTGGAATCCATTACACATTTTATAACATTCTGCTGTATACTTTCAGACATCTGATTATCAGGACATCATGTACCCTGCCTGGACATTTTGGGAAGGAGGACCTGCAGTTTGGCCCATTTACCCCACTGGACTGGGTCGCTGGGACCTGATGAGAGAAGATCTGAAAAAGTGAGTTTGTTAATGTGGGACAGGAGAGAATGTTTTATTTTACTTTTTTTTTTCTTTTACGGAGATGGATATAGATGTGGATGGATGATAATGGACATGGATGGATGGGTAGATAAAAATCAAGATAAATGAGTGAAGATACAGTAAATATACTGTATGTTGAGGATGTAGATGTATAGAAAGAGGAGGAGTGATGGATTGAAGAGGTTGCATTAAAAGGAATGGATGGAAGCAGAAGGATTGATGATTCAAATAAGAATGGGAGAAAAAATATGGAAATCTAAGTACGTATGAAGATGGAAAGATGGATGGATTGGTATATATATATTTGTGTGTGTAAATGAATGGTCAGGCATACTGTAGATATAAATGGATGTACAAATTGATTGGATGGATGGATATATAGAGGAATAGAGCCACCAACCATATGTGTACATAAATTCAGTCAAAGTAAATGACAGTTAAACATTTATCCCATTTAATCTAAAAGCCTCTTGTCTGTTTTTTTTTTTTTTTGTCCTCTCTTTCTCTTACAGAGCAGCATCACAGTGGCCTTGGAAAAAGAAAAGCCCCAAAGGGTTCTTCAGAGGCTCCAGGTGAGACCTGGCAGAGCTGATGTAACCTCACCACTGGTGTGTATGGTGATGCTTTATAAGTGCTTTTTATTTTTCGCTCTTTTCGCAGGACCAGTCCAGAGAGAGATCCATTAATCCTGCTCTCTAGAGAGGATCCGAGTCTAGTGGATGCGGAGTACACTAAGAATCAGGCGTGGAAATCAGAAAAGGTCTATCAGCTATATATAGTAGTGTATACACATATCAAAATCTGTACTTCTTTTGAATTTAATTTTTTCTCTGTATGTCCTGTCTGCATCAGGACACTCTGGGTAGACCCCCAGCCAAGGAAATTCCTCTGGTAGACCACTGTGAATACAAGTAAGAGCTTGGCTGCTTGGCTTGTCTAGAAATTGAAATGAGGAAGAAATAGTAAATACACACTGAATAAGCAGTCCGTATAAGGTCTGAGACAGGGATGTAACCTGCGTGTGCCTTTATTGAAAGATCTGTCTCTTTGTCCCTCTCCACGTTAGATACCTTTTTAATTTCCGTGGCGTAGCGGCCAGCTTTCGCTTCAAGCACCTGTTCCTCTGTGGCTCGCTGGTCTTCCACGTAGGAGAAGAATGGCTGGAGTTTTTCTATCCTCAGCTCAAGCCCTGGGTTCACTACATCCCGGTGAAACAGGATCTCTCTGACCTCAGGTGAACTCTTCAATTTCATGTACTTCCTGCAGACCGATCAGAACTTTGAAAAGTTTCAACTTTTTAATTCGCCTTGAAACAGAAACAAATCAATAGGATTTTTAAATGTGGAATAATTTCCAATTATAAAGTGGTTGGAGGTGGTAAAAACCACCTGCCGTGTTTCATTTCATCTTACACTGCTCGGCCAAAAAATAAAGTCTCAAGATTCACGCCAAGATTTCATTAATTAAGCTTTGATTTCAGTGCACAGGGTGATTCCTCATGCTCCCAGTAAGACATCCTGGATTGTGCCTGTGCCATTAGGGAAGAAAAACGACATTGAAGTAATACCCTGGTCATTCAGATCATCAGCTGACTTTATTTTATTGTTACGTAATGTTGCTGAATCTAGACCTGACCAACCTCCGATCATAACGCACAGTGAGCACTATGCATGTTGAGTGCATCACTTCCTACCATAAATCACTCTGGAATCGGAAACTAGCAAATTTAAGAGCCGACCCCCCCTTCCAAGAGGTGAAGGTTCAGTGCTATCCTACCATGTTTTACTAATGTATTGGACAGTTCTTAACCCAATTTCAAACCTTTTTAATTGTTTTCAGTGCTTGTTTTCTGCCCAATACTTTGTAGTGATCTAAAGTGGTGAATTAAATTTTGTTTTTTTTTGTTTTTTTTACATTTGAGCATTTGCCCTTATCCAGAGCAACTTTTTGGCTGAGTATATCAGTTTTGTTAACTTTTTAAATTT
This sequence comes from Clarias platycephalus, assembly GCA_030068275.1. Taxonomy (NCBI): domain Eukaryota; kingdom Metazoa; phylum Chordata; class Actinopteri; order Siluriformes; family Clariidae; genus Clarias; species Clarias platycephalus. The sequence goes on from JAQQZT010000010.1 coordinate 12,620,277, forward strand.
GATACCGCTAAAACGTGCAGATAAATAGTGTATTTTCAGTTTTAAGGGAAACCAGATTGTCAGTGACAGGATCATGTGATGCATCCTGACTTGAAGTGCTACCCAGGAGTTGATTACAGCGGTACCTTGCCTTGCGAATAAATTTAATTCATTCCACACAGTTCTTAAGGTGAAAATTTGTATTGCGATACACATTTTTGCATTAAAACATAATGTACAGTAAATGCAGATAATTTGCTCCAGCCACCCCAAAATGTTACCAATATTACAGATTTCTAACACTATAATCACATTTTTGCATATGAAAACAATTAAAACATTTAGACATATAAATGAAGTAAAATATAAAATAAATAGACATTAAACCTCCATTAAACTTGACCTTAAGTTATGATTCCTCTTGGCACTGGCTGCTTTTTTTTTTAGCAATGATGTCTTAATTTCTATTGAAAGTGACTTCCTTTTCTTCTTGCAACCGTCCTTTCTAACTTTCTTGGCACCCATGGTGCTGTCTTCACTAAATCTTGCACAAAATGCAAAAAACTCTCCAAAAAAGTTTTGAACTACAGTACTCCCGGACGTATGCGCAACTAAAAAAGGGTTCGGTTTAGTTCTTTCGTTCTTATGTCAAATACTGCAATTTGTTTTCTTAAGGTGAAAACTCATAAGAGGGCATTCATAATTTCCTATGAAATATTTATATATGGTTTTCTTTGTGGTTATTTTTGCAGTTTAGACAGAAATAACTGTACGGCAAATTTTTAACTGATTTTGGGTGAAAACTGAAATGTAGTTCGTGTCGTCTTTCGTATAATTGAATGTCGCACAACTTTGACACGTTGATTTCTCTACAGAGAGTTGCTGCAGTTTGTCAAGGAAAACGACAAAGTGGTAGAAGCCATTGCGCTGAGGTATTAATTAATTCATCACTTTACTCTCAGATTGATTACAGATTAAAGTCTTCTGTTTGTCTTTCCAAATGTCACTCTACTGTGTGTTTTCAGGGGCCAGAAGTTTATCGAGGATCACCTCCGTATGGAGGACGTGTCCTGCTACTGGGAGACGCTCCTCACTGACTACAGCAAGCTGCTCGAGTACAAACCCAAACGCAAATCTAGCTACAACCAGGTTACCCGTAAACCCGACAGGTCTGAACTTTGACCTGCAAGCTTATAAAGTGTCCAGAAAATGACTTCCTTGTTTTTTCTACTTGACTTTGGCACGTGAGGGGGAATCATGATTAGAAATGTATCTTAGTTGTCCAAAATTAGCTGAAAAGTTAGAATATAGTAAGAGTTAAACATTAAAATATCTCTCAGTGCTTTACGTGGTGCTACTATAGCATGTAGTAAAGGCAGCTCTTCATTATTTTGTGCTTAGTGCTCTCGTAACGCTCTTTCTGCATTGTCAATAGGATTAATTTTATCAGTGAAGCTTCAAATCACTTCTGGACAGGTGTTCTTTCCATCTGTACTGTATATGCTGAACTATTGAAGGTCGACCTACTGAAGATAGATACAGGTACATACTGCCCCCTTCTGGGTGCTAAGCAAAAGAAGAAGGAAAAAAAAACATACACACACAAGCAAACAGTGTTCACTTAGTGTTCGTAGATATTTTCCTGCTCAAGTGCACTTGGTTAGAGTTCTTGTTAGCATTAGAGCATTTTTATTATCGAGCTGGACTTAAAATCTTAAAATAATTGCATCTTAGCCCAAACCGATCATCTTCCTTTGTTGTACGTGTCCATTTCACCACCAGCAAATCAAGCTCTTCAACCAACATGAAAGTGCCACTGTTGTATGAATGTGAAGGTTCTTTTGCCAATCAGACCATCCTAAGGAGCCACGTTGGCACGACAGTGTTGAATATGTTCTAGTATTCTCCAAGTTCATCAGCAATACGTGTTCATGTCAAGTGGGTTTACATTGTGCTCCATTTTGTTCGAAATCCAGCGACTGTAAACGATGAAATGAAACGGAATATGCAGTTACCTCATAACGTGTGGAGGGTTTTTTTAAATGTCTAATATTTTGCATTGTATGTTTATCCATTTGCTTCTGAGACCAAATAAATAATATTTTTCAAAAGTTGCACAGAAATCTGTTGTTCTTTCTTTCTTTCTTTCTTTCTTTCTTTCTTTCTTTCTTTTTAACACTGAATTATCTTACACTTTGATTTTTTTTCTTGGTGATTCATGAAGATTTCATAAATTTAAAAATGTCTATTTTCCATAAAAAAATTATTAAATATGTGTAACAGAGTAACGGCAAATATAATTATAAAAGTTATGCTTATGAAATGCCCTTAAGGACAAATTATAGAGATATAGTTATGATGCACTATATTCTTCTTAGGTGTAGTCCTATTATTTACTTTTGTTCATATCACTATTGTATGTTTTACATTAATATACTTAAACTACCCTTAATGTTTCCTTTTTTCCTTTTAATGGTTTGTTTCTGTTCTTTGCATATAGAATGTAAAAACAACATAATGATAATAATATTAATCATCATCACCTATACCGCTTTATCCTTTATACAGGGTTGTCAATTAGCCTGATCTGCATGTCTTTGGACTGTGGAAGGAAACCAGAGTACCTTTAGGAAACCCAGTAAGCACGGAGAGAACATGCATACTCCATGCACATAGACGTGAGAGAAGATTTGAACCCAGACCCTGGAGGTGCAAGGCGACAGTGCTAACCATTAAGCCTCTGTACCATCTAGTATCAATCCTAATAATCATAATGTTGAGGGACATTTTGCTGTTATGGTCCAGATCCCCCTATCTCCTTTGATCACATTTTCCTAACTCTGGTCTGGAGTTAACCCCTGACACTCAACATGTTAGTGGTTTTCCTGCTCTGTTAATTAATAGCCCTTCCTAAGCTGATGTGTGTTTTAGAGGAGGGAAAGCCTCTACACCGCGAAAGATAACAACTACTCCAGGACCTTACAGGGAAATGTCCCTTCACTTAAAAAATTAGCAAAGTTCTTCTGACTGGTCAGCTTTATTTTACTATTATGAGTATGATTATATGCCTGCCATCTATACAGTATGAAGGCTCATGAAATGGTTTGACAGGGACATATCTGATGCAAATGATTTACTTTAAACATCATAAGTCACTAGTTTAAACCCTTTTAAATGTTATGTGATATTTGCGAGCAATCTGCTAGATAATGCTTTCTACCACATCACCGAAACACCACATTTAACAATATAAAACTGAGAAATTGTGAGGTGAGTCAGAGGAAAAGGATGCTGGGAGTATTAGGACTGTCAAAAAGCCATGGAAGTGCTTTACTTTGTTAACAATGACTGCCTAAAAATAAGAAATATATTGACTAGAGTAACCCAACTGTCGGATGCAGGAAATTCATTCATTCATTTTCGACACCGATTATCCACGAAGCCTGGAGCTTATCCCAGGGCACAAGGCAGGGTACACTCCGAACATGGTGCCAATCCATCCACACACAGCAAGCAACTTGGGAATGCCAGTTAGCCAAGTCTGAATGTTTTTGAACTGTAGGAGGAAACCTGAGAACTCAAAGGAATGGGGAGAACATGCAAACTTCGTGCACACAGACCCTGAGGTGGGAATCGAATCCAGACCCTGGAGGTTCGAAACCACAGTGTTAACCACTAAGCCACTGTGCTCAATTGGGTGTTAAAGCTGAGTCAGGTCTTCTTTGATTATATCAAAGAGAAAGGCAGCTAGAAGTTCAATCAAGTCGACATCATTGGCTCTACAGTAGTACTATTACAATTATCACGTGGTCCTCCGGCCGCGGGGTGGCGCTGTGAGCACAGTGTGCTTGAGGACATGGACGCGCTGACATTGAAACTGCTTCAAGTGGAATCTCAAACAGGAGGTAAGCAGAGAATATTAGTGAGTATGTAACCTACATTTAGGTGTGTTTTTCTCACAGAGTGTAAATTTGGTTAATACGGTTAGAGAGAGAGAGAGAGAGAGTCCGCGTGAGAGAGCGCGAGGCTGTGCACGAGCCTTCGGCGTTGAGTCTCTACTGAAGCACCTACAACTGACAGTGTGTTCAGCTGGTATAATATACAGAGACCATTACTGATATTATATTTTAATGGTGTTTTATCATAAAGCAAGTAAACCTAAAGCAAAACCAGGATTCTGTCAGAGGTTATAACATGAGCACAAAGGCATGATAAAGTCAATGTGTAAAATACACTGTAAGAGGTTTGGTCTATACATTGGTCAGAACTTTATTTTTTCAGTTATATTTTTATGTTTCATACATTGGAGAACCCAAAACCAGTCTCAGAAAATTTTATGTATGTACTGTATATGTATATCTGTCCAGTCAGATTTAGTCACAACATCACACAAAATTGACTGGACAGATTGTAGTGAAACTGTTGCAGTACTCAGATATTTGCCTGCACCATAAGCAAAATCAACATTTTCACAGCTGAAATAACAGCGCTGAAGTGGTACAAGTGAGTTTTAACAAGCTGGAGTTGTTTTAAGACCAAACTTAATCTTTATCTAATCTATTTATCCGATTTCTAATCTGTGATTCACTTTTTGGCTGATGACGAAAGAAGTACTTAGTGTAAACAAGGCGTAAATATAATATTTTCTATATCCTCTCTTTCCCATTGATTGCGATAAGATGAAATGACAGTAAATTCAAAATCTTCCGTGCACTAGGTAGATTTTGCACAATTCCCTACAGTAATTTTGTCACACCAAACCAAAATTTTGTGAAATTACAGATTAAAAAAAAAATTAAGGGGTTCATCTATGTTGCAGGCAAACATGTACTTTTTTTTTCTGGATAAGAGCGTCTGTTAAATGCCTAAATGTAATGTAAATGTACGTAAAATACATAAAAGCCGATCATTTTATTTTAGATTTAACCTTTTAACTGTTTCTACAAACTCTTTACTTCAGCTAGTACAGTATAATTCACATTTCCACTCAGTTTAAGTCCTACTGGTTACCTCAAATTTTTAATTACCTTTTAATATTTTATATATTAAATTAATTATTTATGGTGGCGTAGTGGTTAGCACTTTGTACCTCCAATGTCAAGGGTTTGATTCCCACTTCAGGGTCTGTGTGTGTGGCATTCGTATGGGTTCCTTCCCACAGTCCAAAGACATGCACATTAGGTTGATTTGCGTGTGAGTGTAAGTGTGTGCGCCCTGTGATGTATTGGCACACTGTCCAGGATGTACCCTGCCTCGTACCCAAAGTCTTCTGGGATAGGCTCCAGGCTCTTACTACACTGCATACAGGATACACAGTAGGGTTGGTCCGATAGACGATGCCATCGTCCATCGCCGATGGCCAATAGATGCTGAGCCGGCATCGCGATCCTCCGCCCCGCCCCCGCCGCAGCAGCAACCAGCTCGCGAAAAACACACGCTTAATCACACTATATAGCCAAATGAAATGCATGCTTTCAATTTACGCATCTTTACTTATTTTTATTATTATTATTA
>JAQQZT010000010.1:12676256-12687797 GCA_030068275.1 Clarias platycephalus
TGAAGCTGCTTTGAGGCAATGACAATTGCTAAAAGCGCTATACAAATAAAATTGAATTGAATTGAATTGAATTAAATACTCACTTGGCTTTGGCCGATTGCTTCGCCGTGATCTTGTCGGTCTCTTTGCGACCCATCTGCAGGTCATGGCGCCCGGCGATGGAGCCGGCCTGAGCCGCTGTCTGAGGATTCCAGAACGTGATCTCACCATCCAGAGAGGCCACGGCCAACTCCTGACCGTCAGGACGATACGTCACTCCCAGACCTGGGCAAGAACGAAAATATACATACATGTACAGCTCGTCATGTTGCACATTACATATTAATGCACACCCTGGAACTTCGCACAGTATTCTGCACATTGCCTTCCTCATGACTGGACTTGCTTTTCTATATCCAAATGCCATTTCAACTCAATTCTACCTCAGTTTATTACGTGTACATGTAATTCATTTCTACAGCTAAAAGTTTTTCTATATTTGTATATTTTTCTGAACTCTTTTTTTATAATTTGTACTTTTTAGCTCATCAGCGGTCTTACAAGTATTTCACTTCATAACGTACTGTGTGTGTGACAAATGAAATTAGATTTAGAATTTTTTTTTATTTGCATTTGTTCCTCAACGATTCTTTCTATGTATATTTATCCTTATGTCCTAATAAACCCAAGAAGGCTCTTTTATAAAAAGTGCAACATAATCTTGCAAACTTTTAAAAGCCGAGATATAAATATTGGGTACAACACCGCCGGAGGTGGGTAGTAACAAGTTACGTTTACTCTGTTACATTTACTTGAGTAACTTTTTGAAAACTTTTTTCCCGCACCATGCTTTTTACTTTTGCTTGAGTAGATTTGTGAAGAAGAAACGCTACTCTTACTCCGCTACATTCGGCTACACTCGACTCGTTACTTTTCTAACCATTTATTCTACACATTAGATATTATTTATAATGTGTTAATTTTTTTTTTTTTTTGTGAAGATATTCATTTTATTCGTCTATTTTATCAAATTTATTTCATTAATTTTATTATTTGGAAATGTCAGAATTTGTACATTTCATCATTTTGTCCGGCTGCTTACATAATTTCTAAAAAAAATTATAATAAATCGGACATTACGATGAAACAGTTTACTCTTACTTGAGTAATATTCTGGATGACTACTTTTTACTTCTACTTCAGTAATATTATTTTGAAGTACAGCTACTCTTACTTGAGTACGATTTTGGGCTACTCTTCCCACCTCTGAACACAGCTAATAATTAAGCACATCTGTAAACACCAAACTTAACCCTGTGTCTGGCAAGGTTAACGATATTCCAATTTAAAATTTTATTATTTGTCACATACACAGTACGATAAGGCAGTGAAATGCTTATACGACCGCCTGTGACCTTAAAATAGATTATCAATAGGAAATAAATATGGAATAAAATAAGAAATAAAATATAGAAAAACTACTGAAAATATAGCTATAGAGAATAAAACAAAATATAAGAAAAACTTAGCTGTACAAATATGGAAAATATACCAAAAAATTACACTTAAGACAGTGTCGCAGTAAGGACATGTTCAAGCGTTTGACAGACAAGTTGTAAATAAGCCAACATGATTTAGTTTACCATCAGATGTGAGTCGCAGGATTTCTCTAGTCTGCCAGCTGTCCTTCATGTCCCACAATCGGACTGTTTTGTCCCAGGAGACGCTGGCCAGTACAGACTGTACGGGGCTAAAGCACAAACTGCTCACGGGCCCCTCATGACCACTCAGCACCTGTCTCACACGCAACGATCAATCAATCCACTTGCCAGTTCTACTCTACGTCCTACATGTTTACATTAATATTTTATTAAACGCTACTTGGATGCTTTAAGCTATTATCTATTAATTGACATTCTGACCTCTAGAAGGCGTCCAGTCTGCATGGACCACAGGAAGATTTCGAACGAGTCCTGAGCTCCAGCACACACAAGTTCCCCGCTCACATCCACCGCCAGCGAGGAGAACTGCTTTGGCCGTGGAGAAGTTAGTGTCCTGAAGTTACGGTACCTAAACAGAAACGATTTTTACACTACTTGCACTCCGGCAGCTCAATATTCCACAGACCTGACACGGTGTCGCGAATACGATTTACCTGTGCAGATCGAAAGCTCGGACGGTGCCGTCCAGAGATGCGCTAACCACCACGAAGCCACTGGTAGTAAAGGTGACCCCGGTTACGCCGCTCGTGTGCTCCGTGAACGTGACGAAGCACAGGCCGCTCGTGGTGTTCCATACTTTCACCTGCACGTGATGAGATGTTACATACAGAAAAGGATTCATTCATTTATATTTACACTTATATGAAAATGAACTCGCCTTGCCATCATCCCCTCCGGTGACCAGATACTGTCCATCAGGAGAGTACGCCAGAGACGCCATGTTGTTGAAGTGACCTTGCTGCTTGAACACGTAGGATTCGCTCTGCCATTCCCAAACCAGCAGCTGTCCAAGACCTGTGAAATCAACACACAAATGAACAGGAAATCATTTCATATATACATTCATTCCTATTGAGAAAGTAGCTCCAGACTAGCTGGATTAGTCCCCCCTGAAATTTAGTAATGTAATATGGAATGGACTTATTTCCACTGTAAATCTAATTTCCATCACTGTAAATCTACCTGTACACTGACATCACTTCCTAGCTGACTTCCAGGACAGGATCAAATTTCCAGATGTTCCTGGAAGATGGTATGTACCAGCAATTTCCTTGCATCTATGTATCGATCATAGAGTTAGGACTTTATTCCTGGCCTCTCAGTGGCGCAGTGGTAAACTGCTCGCCCTATCATCCGGAAATCGCTGGTTCGAACCCCGGGTGATGCTGTTACCTCTCACAGCCGGAGGCCTAGAGAGAGCTGATTGGCCGAGCTCTCTCAAAGGGGAGGGATGAGAGGTATTTGGTGCTCCCACATTAACGACGGCTCTACAAGCCAATCAGGGGCGTCTGTGAGCTCGCATAAGCGGAGGGAGCGGCTAGCGCTGTTCCTCCGAGTGTGTTACGCCGCCCTCAACGGTGCGTGAGCAAGCAGTTCGAAAAAAATGGTCGGTGACGTCACGTGGGTCGGAGGAAACACGTGGGGCGGTCTACGGCCCTCCCGACTGAGTGGCGGTAGGAGTTAGGACTTTATTCCTGATACGACGATTCATCACAAATGGAAAATTCTAATACATTTACGGCATTTGGCAGACACCCTTATCCAGAGAGACTTACATTTTATCTCATTATAAAGGGCTTTGCTCAAAGGCCTGACAGTGGCAACTTGGTGGTGCTGGAGTTTTGAACCCAGGACGTTCTGATCAGTAGTTCAACCCCTTATCCAAAACGGATTCCTTTTACGCATTTGTCATAGAATTTGGGGTCACACAAGCTTGAGCATCATCACTTGATCTTAATAGGCCACATGCCCCTAACAAATCTTTAAACGTGACAGGAAACAGAAATGAGTGCTTCTTCTCATGAGTCTTTTAATCCTAATCTTTCGTTCTTTTGTCACGTGACTCCCAAAGACGCTATAGATTCAAAAGAACGATTGACTCGGACTAGAAGACTCATGAGAAGAACCGTTCAATTCCGTTTCCTGTGTAATGCACTGCATATCGTCTATGAGAGTCACGTGACAAAAGAACGAACGATTCGGACCAGAAGATATGAGAGGTGAGCTGCTCATTCTGTTTATCATAATATGTCCTTAGTTGCACTGTAATATTTTCATTACTTGAACTATAGCCATAAGTTATGTATGTAGACATGCTGGGGGTCTGTTTATTGAAAATGTAACATTTTATTTTATTTCTTATCAAAAAAATGAAATGAAATAAATGGCACTAAAATGACTCATCCAAACTTCCCATCACTAGTATGTAGGTATGTGCTAGGAACTCAGTAGTCTGCATAATACACCAGCAAGGGTTCATTATGTGTTATTTCTGTGCTTCGGTTTCTACAGGACGCAGTAGAAAAGACACATTCCTAGAGATATACACTCACTAGACACCATCGCTGAGAGCTATCCAATCAGCACACGTCGTCAAATCGTGCCACTTCAGGTCAAAGAGCTTCTACTTCTCAAATTAAAAATGCAATATCATGAACTTTCACTATGGCATGGTTCAAGTATTTCTGAAACTGTAAGATCATCTGGGTTTTTCACACACACCGTCTCTTTATGGTTAACACAAAATGGTGTGAAAAACAAAAACATCCAGTGAGTGACATGCTGCTTCTGTGGCCTTGCTGATGAGAGAGCTTGGAGGAGAGGCAGGGGTTACTGTAAAGCCTGATTTACGCTTCTGCATGAAGTTTACTAGCATCTGTGGTCATCTCTTAAAGCACAGCCTGATGTGCAACCTCATAGCAGCAATTCTGTAAGCATCAGGATTTTATAAATATATAATATACATTTAAGTGTATAATTATACACTTAAAAACCAAGGGAAACGTGTAAATAGTTTAAACTGCACCAACTGTAGGATTATTAAGAAACGGTCTTAAAGTCTCAAAACAATACCTGATAATAAGTGCGCGGGTTGAGCGACTGTGAGCATGCGACGTGTGCAACTTCTTTGGGTTAACACGCCCTCCCATTAAAATAATAACAATAATAATAACATTCCCAACTGTGTTTTGACTTATGGTTCTCATGGTTAGTAAGCCAGTGTAGGGATCTATCCAATGACGGAAACGTTTGTAAGTCGTCCTAGATAAGAGTGTCTCCCAAATGCCTAACATGGGCGATGTTCAAGAATAATTAGCGCCAGCAATGTTTTGAGACTGGTGCAAGTGTGTGTAGTCAGTGGATTAGACATTGCTCGCAGAGTTTGGAGAAAAAGGCAGATCAGAGGTGCGTGCAATTTTTATAACAGCATAAAAATGTTTCTGTTGCACCACTTGGAAGCTTTTGCGCTCAGTACAGAATCATTTATATCGGAGGCTGATCGGTCGATTAAACTGAAAACCAGCCAGTTCCAGTCACCGGCCGATCAATCAGTGCATTTCTATTATAAATGTAAAAAAAAATAAAATAAAATAAAATAAATAAATAGATTTTAGAGTCAGTGTGGCGACATGAATTGCCAAACAAAATTGCCTCCCATTTCAGGCTTCTTCCCCTACACTACCATTTTTTTATTCAAAGTTGAATAAGCCTGAACCAAATTAAGGAAATTAAGTTTGTAAATATGTACAGTTGTACAATTCGTCCTCGCTGCTCTATAAAGATTGCCAGCAGATGGCAGCAAAATCTTGGTGAGAGGCTGTCACAAACATCAGTGTGAATGTCTCATTCGCCATTGTACCAAAATACCAAAAAAAAATAAAAAATAAAAAAAAACCTTCACCAGAGAATTTCTCAGAGACTCAACACAGTGATATAGAAATCCCATCACCAATTAAAGGTTCGGCGGTCTAATCGCAGAGTCACACACAGTTTAAATGCTCACAACACTCTACACATAATTGATACTGAAACAGAAACTCAAATAAGCACTCTTTACCACCATGGTCAGCAGAAAAGTATTTTGCCAAAGTGCCATTACTTTATCCCACTTGCCCGTGTAAAACTAACAGGATGTGATGATGCTGTGTATCTGTACCTGAGCAGCCAAAGCCAATCCAGTCTCCAGTGGGGTTCATGGCTATAGCGGAAATCCTCTGATCTGAAATGCTGGAAGTTTACACCAAAAAGAACAAATAAATAATTAACAAAAGTGCACGTTAATATATTAATATTAACAATTATAACACTGGCACATCACATCATGTGGCATCTTGAGTGTGGCAGAAAACACACACACTAATTAATATGGCTTGTTGAGGTTAAGAGTTCTGGCAGTATTGTGTGTGTGTGTGTGTGTGTGTGTGGCCAAACCTGAGTGAGTGAATGAGGTCGAAGTCAGGCAGCTCATGGAGGTGAAAAGCTCCCGAGGCAAAACCCGTCACCAGAATGTGTGTGTCCTTGTGAAACGCTGCTGCTGTCAGGTTGTTGTAGTCGCCCTCTTTGTTGAAAAAGTGTCTGTGATTTAATAAAAAATTCATAGTTGAAGAAAAATACACAATTTAATGAACTGTCCAGACAAAGGGAATCTAAAACATTCGAACATGCACAATAGTCTAAAACGCAGGACGTACTTGCTTTTCTGCTTGTACCGGACATTTTTGATGCCCTCCACCTCTTTTGGAGCGTCCGCACTCCCTCTTATCACCTCTCCCTTCGGCTGGCCGTCTTCATCCAGTTCCACGATGTCATCGTCCTCTTTGGACTCGTCGTTCTCGCGTCTCTTTCGTTCCTCTTCCATCTTCTTGCGCTCAGAGTATTTGGGCCCCTTGCGTAAGCCATCGAGCTCGGTGTTGCTCTCCCACGCACACAGAGTGCCATCCTGACTCACCGTGTACAACTGCACAACAAGACATATGACACAGTATAATGACACCGAACAACAGATTTTTTTTTCTTCTAAGTTTTCTCCCCTAATTTAGTTTTCTCCAATTCCCACTCATCATCATTAGAGCACAACCAGCAACCAGGGCGAAGGCCATCACGAGACTTGACACCAGCCAACCTCATTTGTTCTCCCCAACTGCTTGTCCTTGCACCATAACACACTCGGAGGAAATTCCTTCGGCTTGCGGGAACTCTCAGACACCCATCATGACGACTAAAGTAACATCCATTCCAAGAGAGATAAGCCAATCAGCTTGGTCTAAGCTTCCCAGTCCAGGAGGCTCCAGCATCACCCGGGATCCGAACTTGCGATTGCTTGATGATAAGGCGAGCTTGTTACCACTGCACCACTTGTGGGGTCAATCATTTATCTTAACTCGAATTAAGGCTGCATACAAACGCTTTAAAGTCATGTCAGCAAACAGGAAACGCTAAAAACTTACATCCAGACTGTCCTTCTCGAAGAAGCACCCCACGATGACGTCCTTATGGCCTCCTATAGAGTAGTAGATCAGATTCGCCCATCGCTCCGCTCCAAATATCCATGTAGTCATGTCTTTACTCCCCACCGCGAAGCACCTGAGACGATGACGATTAGATTAAAAACTCGACTCATTGAAAAGAAAGGTATTGTTAAAAAGAAATCTCAATAAGAGGAATGCAAGCAGGATTTATACGGAATTCTCACTGCAACCAGTAGAAGAACAGAATTAGATACCAAGTGCCAATGTGTCTAATAGTTTTTTTTCCTTTAAAAAGTGTCTTCCTGTTTATATGTTGAGAGCTAATGTATGTAGTGGTGACAGATGTTTCTGTGAGCTCACTGATATACACGTATGATTGTCTTTTGTTGCTACGACTGAAAAGAACAAAGTGAACAAATGGCACAAGACAAAATGACCTCAGCACAAGACTGTAGTTGAGCCATATCATTAAAACCACCAAGGTTTTGGGTTCCCCTTGTGCCAGCAAGGAACCCATTGGCAGGACGTCTGGGGGTGTACTGTGTGGTGTTTAGCAATGGATGTTGGCAGCAGATTCTTTTTATGCTATGGGTTGCGGGTCTGAGCATCTGTGTACCGTGTCCGTGGGTACTTTGCCTGGAGGGCTGTGATTCGATGGTTGTTCTGGTGGCTTTCTATCATGGCCATCATTGACTTTTTCACCGTAAAGACTGGCCTTTGGTCCCCACTTTGGGTGAGCCTTGGGTGACCAAGATCCTATCACCAGTTTTTAGGTGTATAATTGATTTTCAGCAGTGACGTTATGGCTGATTGGTGTATTTTAAGGGTTTGTAACCAACGCAATTTAATCCCAAGAAGACAAGCTATTTTGGTGGTCAGATAAACTATTTATCTTGACATTCTGAGGACCGTAACGTGAAACGTGAACATCTGATTCTAAATCTCATTCATTCCATCTAATTCAGTGTGAAGACCCTATGTACTAGCGGAAAGATGGTTAGCTGCAGGTACTGTACTTGGAATCATCAGTCCAGTCGATGCAGGTCGTCTCGTCAAAGGGTCCGTAATAACTCTTATCTAGAACGAACGCGTTAAAGGCTCGGTTCTTTCCTGGTGCGTGGTACATCAGAGCGACGTTTTCTTTAGTAACCACAAACTTCCTACAGAAAAAGAAAAAAAAAAAAGACAAATAAGCAGGCCATGGACTTCATCAAGTTACACAAGCAGGCCAAATGTGTTTGAGTGTTTCGGAGTGACTTACTTGCCATCAGGAGAGAAGCGAATGCTGTTGACCGGCGTGTGAAAGTGATGATGGTGAAGTACAGCTCGAGTTAACAAGCTGATCAATACGGCTGCTCCATCTACAAGAGACGACTGAACGCTAGTGACCTAATTCACCGCTTAATTTATCACAGAAACCAAGTAATATGGATACCTTCGTCAACAAGTATGGCCGTGTTTCCATCAGGTGAGAGCCCCACGCAGGTGATATTCTTACTGGTGCTCACTGGTAATGTCTCAGACTTGTTACTAAAACAAGAAGGGCAGCATTAATGTTAATTGTTTGGATGCTGAACAATGAGTGTTGCTTTGTCTACTGCGTTAATTTGGTTCGGTCTGTGGGAACTTGACGTAAACTTAAAGTAAACAAATATCTTTCGGTTCTGTGTTTTCCAGGGAGGTTAATAAGTCATTATTTATTCGAATAATCACTGTTAAGTCTTGACCGATTTAAAATGTTTGTTTTGCAGAAATAATTCTCCATAGTTCAAATGTCTATTATTTTATAGACCACAAAAAAAGTTGTCAAATTTTCTATTGCTCACTCACGACCTGGTTTTCTAAAGCAGAACGGACGCATCGCTGTAGACAATCATATTCAAATGCTGTTGCAACTAATTTGTGTGCATGTACAGTTTGCTCTCAGCTCTGATTTTATTTTTGATGCAAAGATTTATACATTAGCAGGAATGTAGCACAACACAGATATGAGCACAGTGTTGTGGTTACATTTAAGAAGGCAATAAAAATATTTAGTCACTTAAATTAATGAATAATCCTGATCTCAATGCTGATAAAAATAATCGTAATACAGGTCGTCCCCAACTTACGAACGATTTCTGTTCTGTGAGCACATTCATAAGTAGGATTTGTTCTTAAGTCAGACAAAGTGAGTCTTATATGCCTTTGACATGAATATACAATGTAAAGCACACCAATCCACTTGATAAAACCCAACACATTGATCCCCCACACACACACATACAATATACCGGACTTTAGACATTTTATACATTTCACTTACACACTGAAAATATTGTATATAATTGTAAATATTGGCATTTGGTGCATTTTGGTCTATTTTTTGTACAATACACGTGAGCTACTTCCATGGTTTGTTTGCATCTACGAATGTTTGTAGAACTGTGGTCCATTCGTATTTGGGGAAATTTGTCAAATGTTCAAAAGTTGTTGATTACATGTTGCCCATAATCGTGCAGCCCTAGTGCCAATCACTGCAGATGAGGAACACCTGCCCTAACCCAGCACAACGTGGCCCTTGTTAAAGTCTCTCAGATCCTTTTGCTTGTCCATCTTCTAGCACAACAACTTTGAGAACTGACTGTTCACTTGCTGCCTATTATATCCCATCCACTGATGGGTGTCATTATGAGGAGATAATCAGTGTTATTCACTTCACCTCTCAGTGCTTTTAATGATCGGTATATGATTGTGCAAATGAATAGAAACCAGAGATTTAACTACTGTCAGAGCTGCTGTAATCAAAAATCTAAAGTTAGTATTAAAGTAGTATTTTTCCCTTCATGTTTGACTTCTTAGACAGGTTTGGATGGCTGGCTGACCAAAGAGACTTTGTTGGAAATTATCAAATGTGCGTCACTTACTTCTTGAGGTCGAACACCGAGACGCGGTTCCCAACTGGACTGATGACTGAATTGCCATCTTTGGAGAACGTCAGATTCCCGTGTCGATAAACAGCTCCCAGTAAGTTGGAAAACTGCAAACAGGAAGTAAATAAACTCCAAATTCCACACAATTAATTCATCAGGCTTGGGATATGAATTTGTTTTGTATGGTTTTACACACAAAAATATAGTATTAAAAGAAAATGAGCTAAATTTAGAAAAATCCTTGTGATGCAGACAGCTGTTCTCTGACGGTTTTCGCTCAGTAGTTCAGGACTGAAATTCCCACAAACAGTTTTGTACCTGAGCCTGAACTAACAGACTCCTAACACACAGTATAACTGCAGATCAATCCCTGCTGTCTGATATCTCCCTGTTGAGTCTGGTTCCTCTCAAGGTTTCTTCCTATTGCCATCATAGAGTTTTTCCTTGCCATCACCCCCTCGGCTTGCTCATCAGGGACAACCTGATTTCATATACAATTTTTTCAATCTTTCAATCTTTTTTTTATTGCTGCAAAAATGACCACTGCAAAAACTATCTATTCACCTATCGAACTTATCGCTTACTCACACTTTGAAACCAAGGACTACACAGTCCTGCTGATTATAAGTCCGGTTTTACACAAAAGTGGTGTCAGATTTCTAGCATAAATTGAGCTTTCTTTCCGCCTTTAATTTTGATGATCCAACAAAGCTGTGCTCTTGTGCAATGATCTGCTGACAATCTTCTCAGAGATAATGTCAAAGCTGTATTTGACACTTAATTTTTGACACACTCAACATTTTTTTTATTCGTAAAGCACTATTTAGGTGCTCACATGAAGGTTATGACAGTAGACAGAGAATACGAATTTGCTTATAATTAAAATTTTTATTTATAGTTCCCTCATAATTTCTACAAGATAATATACTGCACTACAGTGCTACATAATGTTATAGTGCAAAAAAAAAAAAAAAAAGATTATATTACTATAATATTTGAGATCTGTCAGTCTTTAAATGTTTCAGCAGATTCTGCAATCAGGTTGAGTTGTGCCAAACATTTCCATACATTCTCTCTTGGTGTTTATTGTACAGATTTTACACTAAGTTTACCCCCAATTTATCCAGATGTGAGCTTGCTAGCTGAATTAGCTCCCCTAGCTTACTGCACATTAATCGGATCCCTATTAGAAGCGTTATGGGTCAGAACGTACCTTGTACGCAAACTTCATCTTCGTCTCAAATGGCGTTGAAATATTTTGACATTATTTACTGATGGATTTAAGTAGAAAGCCCGGTTTATACACACACGCCTGTTTCTTCCACCAAAACACGTGGGGATGTGTATGGGTATGTTGACGAGTAGTACTTCCGGGTCAGACTTTACAAAATAAAATGACAAAATAGTGAAAAATAAATAAATAAAACATACGGATGTAAAAACACACAAGTGTTTAAGATTAAAATGATATATAATAATAATAATAATAATAATAATAATAATAATAATAATAATAATAATAATAATAATAATAAAATACAAATTATTAATACAAAAAAGTAATCAAAAGTGTACTGCCGTAGAAGTCGTGAACTGACTGAGAGGAAATTGGTTTATTATTATTATTATTATTATTACTATTATTATTATTTCTGCTATTAAATATACATAAGTAAAATG
>JAQQZT010000010.1:12687834-12698931 GCA_030068275.1 Clarias platycephalus
AGAAAAAAAAAAAAAAAAAACACTATGCATTCGTGAGCGTCAATGTTAATATATGTTAATTAAAAAGATATACTCTGTATAGCCGTGGCCAAAAGTTGATGATACAAATATTAAGTCTGCTGCTTCAGAGTTTTTAGATATTTTTGTCAGATGTTACTGTGGTATGCTGACGTATAATTACAAGTCTTTCATAAGTGTCAAAGACTTTTATTGAGAATCACATTAATGACATCACCATTCTTTTGCAAGACCTCTACAATTCTCCCTGGCATGCTGTCCAATGGGCCACATCCTAACCCCAATCTCGCATAATCAATACTTCAATCGATCACAAGTTCTTAATGGGGTTAAGGTCTGGGGAGGTTCCTGGCCATGGACCCAAAATTTCAATGATTTATTGGACAAAATTCTGAGTGAGCCTACTCCCTTGGCTGAGAAGCATCCCCATACTTGAATGGTCTCAGGATGCTTTACTGTTGGCATGACACATGATTGATGTTCGTGCTATATATAACATATAGTTTCTGTATTTTTTTTGGCTATATATACACTACAGCTCAAAAGTTTGGGATCACTTGGGATCACAAAGAAAAACACACTTTCATGCAATTCACAAGCAATTTTATTCTTTTAACAAACAATTAAAGTTAGCCGGAGTTCTGACTGTAATGGAGTGGCCAGCACAGTCTCCGGATCTGAGCCCTATTGACCGGTTGTGGGAGCAGCTTAACCATATGGTACAGAGGAAGACTCCATCAAGCTGATCCATTTTGTGGGAGATGCTCCAGGAAGCATGGGGTGAGATCTTATTACATTGTCTTGAAAATTGACAGCTACTGTAGAATGCCTGCCAGGCAGGTTTTTTTTTTTGATGATGAAGGCAAAGTTTGAAGAACACATTCATCAAAATCATTATTTCTAACTCTAACGATGTCAGTATGTCTTGTTCTTTTGCTATATTTTCTATTGAGACTAATCACATGTATGTTTCCTTGGAAAACAATACAATTTCTAAGTGATCCCAAAAGTGATCCCAAACTTTTGAGCAGTAGTATATATCCTACATCCTACAATGATGTGACAATGATACTGATAAAGTAGAGCTGTGCTAGTGAGTGTTTGTATGAACGTGTGTGTCTTTTGTACTGTAAGTCGCTCTGGATAAGAGTGTCTGCCAAATGCCTAAATGTAAATGTGTGTGAGAGTGTGAGTGTGAGAGTAAATGATATATTTGACTCAGATCGGTGTCTTTCTCTCACTCACACTCTTACACACATTTACAGACGACTTACAAAAGACACACACTTTCATACAAACACTCATTCACACGGCTCTACTTTGTCAGTATCATTGTAAGATACTGATCCACTGTGCAAATGTCAAGGTTGTTGCTGTTATTTTTCCTCTTCTGGTCACCACTCCCACATATTTGATGTGGCACATGTTTTATGCCAGATGTGTAATTAATGTCTATGCAAATTTCTCTTTTTTTATCCAGGATTAAGAGCACAAAAAGTGACAGGCCAGGGTTTGGGGCACTGGCTGGGAAGCAACTCTACACCTTTCACATGGGTGGGGAGAAGCTTACCACTGATATGTCAAAGCCCTTAATGAGGCCAATGCAGTTAGATACACAAAGCACAGAGGGAGAGAGAGAGAGAGAGAGAGAGAGAGAGAGAGAGAGAGAGAGAGAGAGAGATTTGTGTGTATGTTTGAGTAAAAAATAAATAGTCACTTGATGAGATCAAATCCTTGATGAGATCAAACCTTTGATGAGGTCACCAGTGCCAGTTGTGTGGTGCACATGTTACACTAATGGATGAATAGGTAAAGAAAGACTTACATAATATGCATTGCAACAAATGTGTTTACTCTTAAATAACTTAAATTATTATTTTGATTGTGTAAAGCTGCTTTGTGACAATGACAATTGTTAAAAGCGCTATACAAATAAAATTTAATTGAAAATTTAGAGTGAGCATGGTGGAGCTACAGGTAGTGAACTCAACCCAAAAATTCCAGGGTCCCCTGATAACTCTCTATATATCCTTCATGAAAACACACCAGTTTCTTTCCAGTAGTTGGCTGGCTACACTAAATTACCCATAGGTGTCAAAATGTGTGAATACATGTGTATGGTGTCCATGAATAGGACAGAGGTGATACTAAAGATAATGATGATGGCCTTTACACTTTTCCAGAGCTGTCATACCTGACCAACCCAACCTTAGTAAGGGTCACTGTAATAGACTTGAGGGCTGACTAATATTTAAAAGTGTGCATAGCAACAAAAGGGATATGATTGTATATGTACAAAATGACTAATATAATGGGTGAATATAATTAATGGCCCATTACGTGTAGATAAAAAAAATAGCACCCGAGGTGTACAGTATACAGCACATAGTGATTTAAAAAAAAAAAATCTCAGCACTACTACTGAATGTCCACCAGGTGTCACTAAAATATTTTTCATTTTACTTAAAAAAAAAAAAAAAAAAGCGCGTTCAAAGTCAAGACATCAAACAACCGACGGATATTTTGTAACGCTCGATATATTGTAGCGCGTTTACACTTGCGTCAGTGTCTATATGTTGATAAATAAAGAGATTCATGCTGTTGAGGTTCGCGGTTATCACATGAAGTCAGTTGATCCAGTTTCAAGGCGGGGCTTCTGGGTGACGTCATTCTCTCATTTGCATACCCCTCTGCATATATGCTGGTGTGCGCAGCGTCGCGCCACATTGCTGCAAGACAGAGATATCCGAGATCCTAAACGCTAACCTGTCTACATAGGTATGCATCGTGATTTTATTATTATTATTATTATTATTATTACTTTATATATTTATAGATACATATCTAATGCTTGTGTGTTTCTGATTGATGATTGCGTGTTGCACAGATTGATGATTGATGTTTGATTTTTTTTTGTCGCATCATGACATCATGATATTGATCGCATGCCGTGTGTTCACAAGTACAAGTCGAGAATAACGGGTTATTGTGGTCGTTAATGTATTTCGTTACTGCTGGTTTCATTGTGCGTGCGCAAATGAGCACCACATGTCCTTTGTTGCATGTGCGCCTTTTGTGCTGCAGGCTGTTCGTGCATGCTGAGATGCGCCTCATGCTTAGAAATGCATGAATTAGATAACACAACAGGATGTATGCACGGGACAGTAGGGATGGGGTGTGACTTCAACCGTTAGATTCCACAATATTTTCGAGATTAAGCCAGAATGGGCGGCGGTTCCTTGCGTTCACGAGCGCTGAATTCGCGAATCTTTGTGCCCCGCACGTGCGGTTGCGCAAAAACTGTCTGGTCACTGGGAACAAAATTGATACTATTAATTACAATAGAACTAACAATATCATATATTCCCTTATGTTTGATTGCATGCATTCTGTTTTGCTCTCGTTCTGTGCACCGATGTGTAAATGTGCGGGTGAGTTGTTTCTTCAGACGCCATTCAAAAGGGTGCGGTTTTGTTCTCTTGTGCGGTCAGAACAGTCTTTGTGGCTGAGGGGGGGTTGGGGGCTCACAATGTGAACTCCACAACCTGGCTTAATAAGAAGAACTGAAATGTTTTTTCAGAAGAAAAAAAAATGTAAGACTAAAAACAAATTTGTTCTTCTTTCCTTTTGTCTCCTGACAGACACTCAGCAACCATGTCTGACAAACCCAAGCTCGATGAGGTCAACTCATTCGACAAGGCCAAACTGAAGAAGACCGAGACTAAGGAGAAGAACACGCTCCCATCTCAAGAAAGTAAGGAAGTCCATTTTTATTTATTTTAATTTTTTGTTAACAGTCAAAATAGCATTGCATTATATACAAACTTTGTGTGGGAGGAAGTGATTTCCAAGGAAACCTGTTAAGAAGAGGGGAAAAAAATTGGGTGTGGGCCAAAGCCACAATGGCATCTAATTGTTCTTTTTCTCTCCTGCTCCTGCAGCCATCGAACAAGAGAAGCAGGCATCATCGTGAACGCACCCCCACCCACCCAGCTGCCATCATGCACTGTGCACACCCCCTTTCCCACACATTGCCTTCTTTTTGTTCACTTCTTTTAGCTGTATAACTCTGTAACCAAAATGTCACAAAAAAAAAAAAACAAAAGGGAAAAAAATGAAAAACCGAATGCTGCCATCGACGTTGGGCGGACCTGAAATCAAACCCCCTTTTCCCAACCAGCGGTGAAAGAGCACTTCTAATGCACGGCGCAAGTCGCTTGGTTCCACCTGGCTTCCATGGCCTCGGCTATGGGTGAAGAGACAGAAGAGGGGCAAAGGACAAAGGGGGCGTGGCTTCAGAATGTGGACATGCCCAAAAATTTTCATTGACCAATTGGGGTATGGCTTTATGTCAACGTGTGTGACCAGCTCACCAATCTGTGGCGTCTCGTTTCTTTTCAACTTTATTTTTTTTTTAATTCAAAAATTGCGTTTTACAGTAAAATGTACAATATTTGTTTTTTGTATGTCATCAGTGATTAATACCTTCTTGTTGCTTAAAGCGAATGGCTTTTAATTGACACAAACGAGGAAGAGGAAATGATGGAAGCCACCTAGATGGGGAAACATTCCTAAGGCACACAAGGGTTTTTATTTTTTGGGTTTGTTTTTTAACTGATTCTACCTTTTTTTTTTTTTTTTTTTTTTGTACGTGTGGGCTTTTTTTGGGGTTGCTTTTTGTGTTGCACCCAATCTCAATTGTCCTGTTGTACGGAATCTGTCAATTCTGGAAATGAATAATTCATAATTCATGTTGCTTTCAAGTTTTGACGATTGATTTTTATTTTTATTTTCCTTGGGTTTCTGTAAAACCATGTTATTTAGCCACAAACCCATTTTCAAAAATGGAAAAAGGAACGTGTTGTAATAAAGCCTTTGTTATCAAAATGGTCTTCTGCCCTGTTGTTTACTTTTCACTTACATCCTATAATTAGGCTATTTATATTATAACACATGAGAAATATTTAATGTTGTATTTAACATTCATAGACAATGTTTTTCTTTAACTTTATCTTTTAAGCAGAACAACACGCGTTGTTCATAATGCACTAAATAGGTCTAAAGATTAAAATCGATTTTTCATTTTGGAGTAAATTCATGCAGTAACCAGTGTCTGAATATAAATCAATAGTAGCTGGCAGCAAGGCTTCCTGATACGCAGGTGTTGACTCAAACCGTCCATTTAGTTTACAACTCTGTGCTGCACATGCTGAGTTTCAAAGCCTACTTCCTTTGCTAAAGATTAGTGTTTACCTGCAAAGTCTTATCGCATTACCTCAGAGGGCTTTAATTATAGTGCACAGAAATGGCCCATGTGAAGGTTCATATCATTCCAATATTAATGTCTTACAGTAAATTAAGTTTCAGCCATGTAGAAAATATTGCTGATAGTGCACATATAGTAAGTGAGTTGTGATATTTAGAATATGACCGCAAGCTTACACAAGTATGACCGTTTAATTTTGAAATATGTTGCTTGAAGTTTTTGAGGAAGTATTATACAGGTTCCCGAACTAAATAATTTAATCATTGTAGTGTTACTACAGCCTTATTTTGCAAATGCCATCTCCTAGAATGTACTGCATAGTATCATTGTTTATTCATATGATTTTTTTTTATTGTTGTTTCGTGCATTACAATATGTAAATCTCTGTAGCATTTAATGTTGCAAATCACAACTTGGCTCAATTTGTCATTTTCTTTACGCTTTCCAAATAGTGGCCTAGCGCTTTGCGACATTAGCTGTGTCACTACATGACGTAATACAGTACAATAAACACATTTGGCTAGCTTACCCAGAACATGCTGCTATTAAACCCACAGGATGATTACATAAAGATAGCTAACTAGTAAAACGGAATTTCATTTACCCTGATTTACTAAATTTTCATTTACTCAGCTAGCTACCTTAATCCTGAAACAAAGTTAGCAGATTTTCCAAAACGTAGCTAGCTAATGCTGCAATCATGCATCATGTTTTAAAGTGAACTAGCAATAGAATTATCTATCTTTAACTGTAAACCAGTATATTTATGATTCAGTGAAGGTGTAACCAAGCCTACATATTGTACAGTATTCATTTTGTGTCATATCAGGTTGGTAAAGTGAACACAGCAATTAATATTTTTTTTTTAACCATTTATTGTTAGATGTATTGTTATGGAACATCAAGGAGACAATTTACAATTTTCATCTACATTATAGCAACTACAAGGGGAAAAAAAAGAAGAAAAAAAACCCTGCCTCCTCACACTCTCTCTATCTTTGGAAGTTCATAAAATATATATTTGTGTAAACTAGCTACTGCCTAGTCACACCCTACTAGTAGAGCTGAGTCGAGCTGAGCAACAAGCCGGGGGAGGGGCATAATCTTAAATTAGGTCACATTAGGGGGGAAAATCTAATTTGCTTGTTAGTCAGTGCACAAAAAAAGGACAAAAAGCTGGGATCTTTTTTGTTCGAACATGCACACTGGAAACTAAGATCTAAATGTCTTTAAGATTTGGGAATTTAACTGTAGTTCAGTAAAAAAAAAAAAAAGGAGTATAACCTTCGTAAAAAATCGTAGTTATAAATTTATTTTATGCTTACAATTGATTGACATTTAGAATGGTTACAGAGAACGTATATGGGGATAAACTGTGTTTTACTATATTTATGCTCAGTGGAGTTGTAGTAATGTCTGTATTGTGTGTAAGTACTGTCTTGGGAAACCTGTGTATGTACTGTATTTTTATGTTATTTTATATACTTCTGACTGCTGATTGTTGTTTTTTTTTGTTGAAATCCAGCTTTTTATTTATTTATTTATTTATTTATTTATTTATTCTTCCTAAGAATTATTTCAAATGATTATTAATAATAAGAGCAATACAGCATCTTTGAATGATTTGAATAATGGATGCAGGACGAATTTAGCAAATAAGGGGGAAAATCAATTCAAATATGGATCAACTCCTTGTCATTCCTGTAGCTGCTGACTAGTCTCGGGCTAAAATATTAATCCTGTCATCCTCTGCTAAACATCATTCCATCTGTTGATCATGATGGCTCACTGAATTTGCCAAAGTAAACAGAGAGCTGAGCTCTTGTTTCCATGGCGACTCGAGGAAGAACGCATCATTGTTGAAGTCAGTTCTAGTACGGATCAGAGCAGACGCTTCTGCGACTGCACATGCCACAGCTCTTGCTGGTACAGTAAGCTCTACTGATGAAGAGAATGATCTTTGATTACAAAGGTGATATTGTCGGTAGCTCAAAGTATAATTTACATGGCCACAGTTCCTCATCACATAGAATGCATTTGTTGTGGTATATTCTATGCTATACCAGTATCATATGTGTTCTCATTAACATACTGATTTTATTCAGATAAAACAGATGGAGGTAAAGAGATCATGACAGCTACAGTACTCAACCAACCCAAATCAGCCAAAGTTCTGAAGGTTTTCATGACTTCATTTCCTAACCTACTTGATTTCCTTTCCACTGGCTGTTTATGTCTTACATTTCATCTAGGGCTTGTTACACAACAGACGCGGCCTGATCTATTGGCAACAAGCACATCCACAGCAACTTTGTTTTGATCTTCATCAACGTTAAGGTTGCTAACATGAAAGTGAGATGTCCTTTTTCAGCTCAGCAGAACAATAAAAGGTGAAATAAAACCTTAAATGGAAATAATAAAAAAGGAAGATAATACATTTGTTCATTCATTTCCCATTTTCTGTACCGCCTTTCCTGTGTAGGGTTGCGGGGGAACAGAGCCAATTCCAGGAAGCTCAGGGCACAAACCAGGGAACAGGCACACACTCACACACCCAGTCATACACTGTGGGGTCACGCTGTCATACACATTAAACTGTAGGGGGAACTCAATATACCTGCCGCGAACCAATAAAGCATAAGGGTGCGGGACAAGAACCCTGGAGATGCGAGGCCACAGTGGTAACCACCAAGCGAAAATGTTTTCCAAAAGTCCTTTGGGTTATAGTTAACTTAGATGAGATGTTGAGATGTTGATTAAAAAATATATGAAGCGTTCATGCCCTGGCAGAAAAAGGTATTAATTATTTCAGTGGAAAACCGTTTGGGGTTACTCAAGGAACCTATTGATGCATAACCATTTCTGTTATTTTTCAAGTTGAACAAAAGAATCATTTGAAGCCTGAAGATTTTTTAAAAATAAAAGATGTGTACAGTTGCACTTACGAACCTTTCTTGTCCTTTTCTTTCTTTCTTTCTTTCTTTCTTTCTTTCTTTCTTTAACACCCAATCCTTGAAAATCAACGGATAACTTGTTGCAAACTTGCAGAAGTTGCATCTGTGGAAAGTTGCAAACTGTACACACAATCATTCATGACCGCCACTTGCGCAACTTGGTTGTTATTGCCACATCTCTGTACAATCCTGACCTCGCTCCAAGCCATTTTCTCATGTACAGTATAGGCCATTAAAGGAGTTCCTGGGAGGCTAGACGTGAAGCAGGCAGTCTGATCATGGCTCTGGCGTACTTAGAAAATTTTCTACCTTCATGGTGTCCAAGCAGTAGAGAAACATGTGGGGAAAGTGCAATAGTGTAGTAGGGGATTATATAGAGAAATAAAGGTAGTTTTTACTCTCATAAATATGTTTTGTACAATATGTTTTGTACAATACACTACAGTGGACAGTTGTTTTTTTTTTGACAAAAGTTTGCATCCAATTTCTAAATGCATCAATGCTCCTGGTCCTGGAGGACCCCTAACTGATTTACTTAATTAACTAATTAACACCCCTTCTGAATAAAAGTGGGTGTGAAAGAGCAGGGGCAAAGATTGGGATATAGTGTTTGGAAGAAAGTCTTGAATGCTGACGCTACATTTTGGTTCTGTGTGTATATCCAGCTGTCTCTCCTTGAGCCGGCATAGTCCCTGCCTTGGGGCGTTGGCGGTTCTGTAAGTCCATTATAGACAAACAGAAAGCTGCTGATGGTTCATGTGAAGTGCTCTGTATGCCATCTCCTTCCCATTAGTCCTGACCGAGCTGAACAATGAAGTAGCTGAGGGATGGACAGAGGTCTGCTGAGTTAATGCATCACTGGCAGGAAATAGCAATCAATAGTGTTGATTTGGACTTTCAGATCAAGAGCTGTAATGCTCTGTGGTCCTATATTCAGGATGAATATTGAAAATATTGCTTGCTGGGTATGTGTCTCCACTTTTCCACTGTCTTTAACAGGGGATGTTACTAAATAGACTCCTGAAATAGTCACACCCTGGTCAAGTGCCTGTAGGCCTATTCATTTTCACCCAACCTGAAAGTAACTAAACGTTGTAGGGTGGTGATGCCATTTCCTTGCTTCCTATAAGATAAAGCAAAGATTAGTATAATCTATTATTGTTAACGATGACACAAAGTTAAGTAGCTGCTAAGTTACACTATCAGCCTCCATTTCCTCCGTTTTTATTATTATTTCTTAAAGCCTACATGTGTTGATTTGTAGGTACAGTATGTGGATCTGATAACTAGGTTCATGTCAGTTCAAGTTTACTCATTTACTCCAGTTTCCTCTTCACAGCAACACACATCCTTTGTTCATGATTTTCAAAATGAAGGCATCAAATCGTCTCACTTCCTTTACTGCATTTCGATCCCTTAATATAGAATTTCTTCCCATCTAAACACTTGTCCCCCTTTACCAAGATTATACTTTATTAACCCTAGCTGTAAATAAATGCAGATTTAAAGGTCACACGAGGTCCTGAGATGTGGATCTTTAAAACCTGGGATTAATGCAGAGTTGCAAATACATATTTGCTGAATTAAGTGGACTAGAATGCACTTATACGGGATTAATCATTTTGAAACCTGAAGCTGTTAAACATTCTGAAACTAGAGACAAAAGAGGCAGAAGCATCTCTGGTGAGTGCCACATCAGCTTTAATCACATCGCAATCCTGTGTCAGAGAGAGAGAGAGACAGAGAGAGAGAGAGACCGACAGGGAGCGAGAGAGAACTCGTGGGCTTAATTACCCGCAAGCTGTTTAATAGCAGTGCTAGAATCAGTCTTTGGGCTTTAATTAGAGCAGCGCAAAAGGGAGCAAGTGCACTTTATCTCATCTGATGCCTTTGATCAGCTCTCAGGAAGGAGGATGCGTTTTGGAGCCTAGTAACTACAACCACACCCAAGACAAGACAACAAATCTGTTTAGGAATGAGTTTCAGTATTTTATAGCTTTTCAAAAAAAGTTAAAATGTATATGTATTATAAAAAAGAACAATAGAGTGGAGCTTTATTACATGGAGGTAGTAAATAGCATGGCCGCTCAATACTCAATTTGTATAGTTTACAGTTTGTCAGAAGGGTGGTACGATGGTGTAGTGGTTATCACTGTCGCCTTGCACAGGCTCGATTCCCGTCTCTGTGTGCATGGAGTTTGCATGTTCTCCCCGTGCTTGGTGGGTTTCCTCTGGATTCTCCGGTTTCCTCCCACAATCCAAAGACATGCAGATTGGACTAATTGGAGTTCTCGAATCGCCTGTAGTATGTGTGTGTGCCCTGTGATGGATTGGCATGGATTGGAACCCATCCTCATTTGGGTGATATCAGATATCAGGGATTGATCTGCAGCCATAATGATGCTGGAAGTTCAGTATAACAGGAGAGCTGTTTAGGTTAATATAAAGTTCAGTTTCGTTTTATTTGAGGCTCAGGTACAAAACTGCTTGTGGGAATTTCTGTCCTGAACTAGAACAGCTGTGTGCATCAGGGGAGTCCAAGGCCATCTTCATGGTCAAGTGGAACCGTCCTCAGTCACCAAATGCAGCTTGCTATGTTAAAATTAGCTACCAAAGATAGCTAATGTTAATGTACAGAATGTTGGGTTAAAAAGGCCTCAAAACCAAAATTAGCGTCTCAAAGGTATGATACCTACAAAAAAATAGCTTTGTAGCTAATTTATTATCATTTAAATGTTGACTTTTATCCGTTCTGGGAAAACATTAAACATCTTTTCATTCGTGGCGGCACGGTGGTGTAGTGGTTAGCACTGTCGCCTTGCACCTCCGGGGTCCGGGTTCGATTCCCGGCCAGGCTCG
>JAQQZT010000010.1:12707908-12752515 GCA_030068275.1 Clarias platycephalus
AGCCTCGGTCCGAAGCTAAAAACAAGTCGTTTGTAATCTTAACTAGTGCAGTTTCTGTACTATGATGGGGCCTGAAATGAGGTGGTTATAGTCCACTTATAGTTTGTATGACAGAGTATCACAAAAAATGGAAGGGGCTTGAACACCTCCGTGCGCGTGGCAGTAAACTCCTAAACCTGGAATCTTACTTGGAGGTCATTTTGGACCAAGGGACCAAGCAGGTTGTGATATACAGTAAAGAAGGGGAAGTAAGACACTGTCATTGGTGGTGCCTTTTACATCTGTTGGATACATCTGCAGGAGAGAATCAGATTAAACAGGTTTGGAATGTCGACTATGAGATTGTCTTGGGTTGAGTCATTTGGGTGTTTTTAACCACAAAGGGGACCTTTTTCTCCAATCCCATTCTTGGAGGTCTCTACTACTATGAACATCAAACATGTATCGTAATGTTTGCAAAATTTGAGCCAAATTGAAAGCTTGTTTTAATGCTTTGTAGGCTTGAGCTGCTTGCTAATTTCTTTGATCCATCCCTACAGAATGATGTTTGAGGGGTTGCAATGAAACTCAATGTATCATCTATAGTAATGTGTTTAGGGAGGGGACCATTTTGCTACCACTTGAACCTTGGCTGCATTTCTGACATCATCCTCCAAACATATGATGAAGCCTGGACAAGCGATGTGAGCCTTTCACACTCCCCCACTTTGACTGAGTTTATTCTGAGTCTCTCTCTCAAATACTCTTAGTCTTGTTGCATTGGAAGAGTAGCTGAACACAACTCTCTATTGGCAGTTTTACAACTGTCCTGTTGTATGCAGTTGCTCAACTTATAAAAAACTTTGAAAAACCGGAAAAAACCCTGTCTTATATTTTTCTAGTGGTATGTGCCTTAAAGGCTCAGACTGTAAAATATTAGTCTAAGACAGGATGATGATGAGATGCATGAGCAGTATAAAATAGTAGTATTTAAAGGACACCCTTGAGGCATCAGCTGAATCACTGAAACTTTTGACATTTCACAGAGAACCTGTTCTAACAAGGCACGACATACTTGCCTTTAGAGCACAGTCTCACCTGTATTACAGATTTTCTGCACCAGAACTCTGCATAAAAGGCCTCTAAAAGGCGTTCTGTAGCTGAATCACAGATAGCCTTTTACAAATGAATAATGACTCACCGTCAGGTTTAAAACATGGCCAGTGTTAAAAATTGCCCAATATGTTTCGTCTTGATAAAAACACTCAAAAACATTAATTATGTTTATGATTTGGGCAAAAAGAAAGATTTGGGAGGCCGATTATTTAACAGCTAGACAACAACAGCAAATTAGTTACATGAACGAAAAAAATTTACTTTGTTTCTGCCTTTTATCTACTCATGAAAAGGATGTTTTGGGACAGACTGTAGTGGAGACTGTGAGTGGAATATTATTAAAGTGGCTTCACTCCCACAGGAACTCAAGCAGGAAATACCAACGGATTAAGAAAGAATGAAAGTAAATGAAGCCAGTAAAGGGGGGAGTCAAAAAAAGCATCATTTTAAGGGATTCTAAGGTCACTTCACACTCAGGTCGAATTTAGGGCTACTTTTAAAATTTTTACACACACCCTTTCACACTTTCAAAAACAAAACACAGACAGTGCGATGCAACAAGGAGTACACAGTTCTTCTGGAAATTTATGGATCCGTGCCGACATGGTAACTGTTTGGATGTTGGTCCCTACGGCCGCATTTAACTCTGGGGAAGAGTATCCAAATATCATTATTTAGATAAGAGCAAAACATATACTAATCCCTATGTCATAACAGTGTCCGAGTGAGTGCCGACGTACTGTAAACCAACCCTAACAGGCGATCCAGAGGCTCTTATTAAACACAATGAAATGAAGTGAAAGTGATTCTACTTAACAGAAAGTACCTAAAGTTACATTAGCTTAAAATTCCACCCCTCTGTATGCCGGGGATGGGTGGGTTGTTGTGTGTGGGGGGGTGTTGTGTACCACAATCAGAGCAAATTCCCAGAATGCAAACTTTAATTAATTTCAATTCAATTTATTTGTTCAATGCTTTTATTCCAGAAATATCAAATGATATAAATGAGATACAATGTATGAAAAAAAGTATAAATAGAAGCATAAATTATTAGTTCCTGATGAGCAACCCAGGGGTCATGGTGGCAAAAAAAAAAAAAAACTCCATGAGATGGCAAGAGGAAGAAACCTTAAGAGGAACCAAACTTAACAGGAATTCCTTTTCATTTGGGTGATATCAGTAACAACCATAAATCAATCCCTGATGTATCTGTTCTATGAGGTTGAAAGTCTGATTATATAAGATGTAAATGTTTAAGTTTATATATAAAGTCACTTTATGGTTTGGGTACAAAAAAATGTTGTGGCAATTCCATTTCCAAAACTATTGAGCGACTGCAGTCACAAGCCATCACAGAAAAACTGCCAAGTTCAAGACCATCTTCATGGACAGTAAATGGATCTGTCCTCAGTCACCACACACATCATCAACAAGCAGACCACACAGGGCCAAATAAACAACAACTATGTTCCTAATTCTATTAAATAAGTTAAGCTTAAACATCACACATAACTTTTTTTTTAAACACTTTTTAAAAAACCTTTGTTGTGAGAAAATGATCCTCCACTCCTTCACAGTTTGAGTCCTAGAAAATGGCATCAGAGAAAAAACTTCATAGATGTGATAACTAGATCATTCAGTACATTCAGCTGCTTTCATTTTGTTGCCGTATAACGTTGCTGAGCCTAGACGTGACCAACTGAAGCAACCCCAGATCAGAACACTGCCTCCAGAGGCTTGTACAGAGCGCACTATGCATGATTGGTGCATTGCTTCATGCTCTACACACACACGGCTCTGGAATGGGGTCAATCTGAACTCATCAAACCTCATGAACTTAATTTATTGCTCCAAAGTCCAATCTCTAGCAAATGTTATTAGTCTCACTAAGAATTGGTTCCATTATGGCCATACGGTCCCAATCCCATGAGTTCTTATCACATTGTAATTATCTTACTTTCACTATTAAACATAGATTTGGTTTTTACTGTTGCTATTATTTTCCATGCAACTTCACCAATACCAACTGTTAAAGTGATCTCTATTCATGATTTATTTTTCCGACCACATTTATTCCACAAAGTTGACAGTATACGGTTATTAACCAAGTTTCAGTAATTTCAAATCTCCTTAGTTGTTTTCTTTGCTTAATGCAACCTGATAATTTGACCCTTAGTGAATGGTAAATATTTTTGTCCAGGCATTCCGGGCTGATACATGAAGCTATTTATTTAGGGATATTCATAAGCCATTCACAGTTGTTATTTACATTATGGAATTTACCATTTACCTTTGCACACAGTTGCCTCAAACTCCAAAACCTTCATATTTTGAAGTTGGTTATTTATTTGTATGTAAGTATGAATTAGACAAATACTAAGGGCAAAGCTTTAAAAATCTACAGTAATACGTGTGTGTGTGTGTGTGTGTGTGTGTGTGTGTGTGTGTGTGTGTGTGTGTGTGTGTGTGTGTATTTGCTCCAGCTTCTTGAAAATACAACTGTGAGCCCTGAATAACTAACTAAAGGGTGTGGTGTCTTGTCAATACTGTCTGTTAAATAACGTACCTGGAATAATGATTAACCTCTGACTGTTCCATGCCTGAGCACAGTCACTACATAACCTTAAACATAGCAACAAGCCAGCAAAGAGTTTTGATGTGAAATGTCAAATACAAATATAACCAACACTGTCACAATGTCGATGTCTGATCTGACAAAAGTTATGTTATTGCGTGTACAGAAGTGAAATACCTCACTGAAAGGCTCACTGAAATATTCGAGCAAAGTGTTCAAGCGATATGTTAAAATATAGGCAAAATGCTTTATTAAGATCAATCTCATGTCATAAACATACCATCTTTCTATTTGGAAAGCAAGACTGTATGGGGTAAAATCTGTGTTAAAAAAAATAGGACAAAATGTATTTATGGATTTGCATTGGCAAATGACATCCTTGCTTTTTTTTTTAATAACTAGAACCCTACAAAAATTATATATAGTAAATTAACAAGAACTGGATATGACTCTGCAATAGTCGTGCAAGAGTAATACGCCTCTTAAAGATGCAATTTCCATTCAGAATTGGTATGGCAATGATTAAAGTTATTCAATTCAATTCAATTTTATTTGTATAGCGCTTTTAACAATTGTCATTGTCGCAAAGCAGCTTTACACAATCAAAAGAATTATTTAAGTTTGTATGGAATGTGAAGTTATCATCTTGTGCTATGCATATCATCACGCCCTTGCTCAAAGGCCCAAAAGTTACTTCTTGGTAGTCTTGGGATTTAAACTCACAACCTTCTAGTGACAATCACAGAAACATCAGACTTGATTTGACAAGTTTTGTCATAATCTGAATGAAATTATATTTATATATTTAAAATCTGCACTTCTCAGCCTAGAGAGTCTCTCTAAAGTAATAAAGGCACAGAATCTAGGGCAATATGGCCAGCATTAATAGACAGGCAGCGCTTAGTTTTATTGCTCTATTCAAGTTTCCCTACAAT
Source organism: Clarias platycephalus (assembly GCA_030068275.1). NCBI lineage: Eukaryota > Metazoa > Chordata > Actinopteri > Siluriformes > Clariidae > Clarias > Clarias platycephalus. Next base: position 12,712,514 of record JAQQZT010000010.1, read on the forward strand.
GAACAACTTCCTGCTGTGATAATAAGACAGGCCCTTACATTCAGAGCACTTCAAAGCAGTCTTGAAGCAAGGCACCCGGTTGTGTACACTGATGTTCAAAACACATCTTAATGTTTGGCCAACGGGAAAGATACTGTACTCTGATTGATGGCCAGCTAATACAGTTTCACACTTCTAACAGCTCTGCCAAAAGCTACCGTAAATAACTCTTATCAAGGTCATAACAAATTGATATATATCTGATAAGGGTTATTATCTGTGATTGTCCACTTGTTAAATCACACACACGCCCTTCCATGTTCATGAGAATAGATTTAATTTACAATAAGGTGCAAATGAAGTCCATTAAGGGGGGAAATTCCAAAAGAGCCGAACAAGGTAATGTGCGGAAGGTCCTGAAACACAATGTCTCCATGTATCTGTGTTAAAACATTTTAAGGTTTAAAACATATAAAATAATTTGCCTTTACTTAAGATGTGCAGAATAAAGCGAATATCCATTAAATGAAGTAGTCTCCTCCCAAGCATTATGATTAATCTAAAAACAATTGAATGTCATGTTATGAATTGAATATCATTACAGTTGCACAATATTAAAGAGGAACTATTAGAACTAAAATTCAATTTTTTATTCATTTTAGACACTAAAATGGGTCTCCAGTCTGCATGAACAGAGAAAAAAACTTGAAAAAACACATTCCCTGTGTGTCCTTTTTCAAATTTTTTATTTCCCTTAAATAAGAGCATCAGATTTTGCCCCTATTGTAACCTCATATATTAAGAAACCTCCCCCCAGGTACTGCTCAGCTCTGTCTAGCTCTGCTCAACTCCGCCCAGTTTTGCCATTCTTCGTCATCATTTTTCAAAGCTATAGTAAATTGGGCTGGCCAAGCATCTTCTCAAAGCAGCGTTCAAGTGCAGTTCATTTAAATCTACAGACACCGAAACTGTGTTTAAAAAAATCAAGCATGCCAGAAAGCATAATCTTTGAAACATTAAAAGAGATATTTTGGAGACATCTAAGCCTCATGCGAACTTCTTTAAAAACCAAATAATAGGTGACCTTTAAATTATGTTTAAAAATGCATTGAGTGAAATCATCATGTTTATGTTGCTGCCAATAAAATATTGATTAAGAGGAAAAACTGAGGCAAAACAACCAACAGGATGAACTACCATCATTCAACCAAACATGAAAGTCAGCTGACTCAACTTGCCTGTCAAACATGTTGCTTATCAATTCAGAGATCTTCCTCCTAGAGTTTTAGCCTAGTTAATGCTAAAAATATATATATTTGGGAATTGCAAGATCTCTGATTTCCCAAGCCTTCTACCATAATCCGTGACTACACCTTTAGGGCTAAACACACCTTAGAAAAAATAACTGCCTTTTATTATTGCCTCTAGTTGTTTTGACAGCCCTGGGCGTCTGACTGTATGTGTCTTGTGTTTGCAAGTGTGTGTGCATGTGTGTTTTACGTTTACAGTAACATGTATAGACAGCTCAGCCTGCAGGGCCCTCATTCCAGTCTAGTAGATTTTGACCAAGGTCGACATTATCTGATTATGAAATAGGCAAAAAAGATTAAATGAACAGACACACTCACCGCCCACACACACTCACTCATACACACAGGTTCAGCATCTTGTGATTATGCCTAAACTTGTAAGTCTAAGTCTCAATATACAGTATGCTTTTGGCCTAAGAAAAATTGATAATGATTTTTAATGCCATTTAAATGATAAAGCTTCTTCTATACTCAAATCTATGAAAAAAATATCAATTAAAGTAAACTTACCATTTTATCCTGGTACTACCTATACAGGTACTGCATGCTTAAGTATAATTACAGTCACTTTTAGTATATTCACATATAAACTGTTGCATGAACTTCTTCTTAACTGATGCTATTTAACACATTAATTAACATGGACAAATATTTCTATCAGTTATTATTTATAAAAGGTTATCAACTGTTAAATTAATACTATCAAATATTATCAACACTGCATTAACCAAGATTCATATCATGCACGAGTAAAATGAATCACCCAATGTTCACATGTAAGCTGAAATGTTATGGCTTGAGTTTTTTAATCTAATGCAACTTTTAGGCTGAGACATCATAATTAACCAAACCATATAGTCAAGGGCTCTCACTATGCTGATCAAAATCAGTAACTAGTTGCTCAAGCTACCAATTCAACAATAGATTAAAACAGATGATGAACAGAAAAAAAAACAAAAGGAAGTGATTAAATCACAACTATGCAGCTACACAAAAAAAAAGGAATTAAATTGGAATTCATGTAATTTAATAAGCAGTTCCCAATATCATTTTTTTTATCTGAACAAATGTGACAAATCAATGCTAACACTGAGAATTAAACATTGTTATATGCACTATTCAAGGCTAGAATTAAATTGTCCTCTTACGCAGTCAAAATCTGCATTAATCATGCCCACGCTGAAAAAAAATGTGTCCAACTTAAAAAAATTAATGCACCTAATGGCCTAATTAGCATACAGTGAACTAAATATTCTGAGCTGTTTTGACAACACTATAATGCTAGAAATCAATAGAAATAATACGTTGTGTCAATTATCAATTACACTATTAGACTCACCAGAAGCTAATTGGCTCAATAATATAATTTGTGTTTTTGATAGTATTTGTGTTTTAAACGTTTAGGTTACTGTACTTAATACACCATTACAAGCTTTATTCTTGTTGGAGCCACAGTTGGATCCGGTGTGTCTATATGGAATGCAGTGTGAGGCTGAAACACACACTTCCTGAGAAGTTGCAAGTTGCACAGAACCCTCACACAGAGAATCACCCAGGGTACTGTAGTGGTACAGTAGGTAACATTTCTGCCTCAGAATCTTAACATAACAAATCTGATCCTTGGCTTGCCTTGCTATCCACTGTGACTCTTACAAGGAATGAATCATTAAAAAAAACGAAGCAAAAACTACATTAGAGAATATTTGTTGCAAGGTAACATTTCAGTGTACTTAAAGAAAAGTTCCATAAAATGTTCTTTCTATCCCACTGGACCCTGGGCTCTAGGTGGGGACGAGGTGCCAGTCCATTTCAGGGCACAGGCATGCACAAACTCACACATTATGAGCAATTTGGAAATGCCAATAAGCCTGATCTGCATGTCTTTGGACTGTGAGAGGAAACCCAGGTACCTGGAGGAAACGTACCAGGAGGTGCGAGGCCACAGTGCTAAACACAATGCCACAGCACCACCAAATTGAACTATATTTAAATAATATATGATGTTCGGAAAAGATTTAAAACTCTGCAGTTAATGATAAATGAGAGATAAATCCAGCTAAGTCCAGATACATGGAGCAGCAACATCCAAATCATCAGAGCCAGAAACCATTAACCTGTCAACCATATTGCCTTAAAATAATCTTCTCCTCTTGCAATAGCATTTAGACATTCTAGCCTAAGCATGAATTTTGGGGATGCGGCCTAGGAGGGCGTTTCTGCCAAAATCACTGACTAAAACTTTAAGAAGTGCCAGAAGTGCATAAACAAAGCAAGATTGTGCATATTGTGAAATAGAGGGTAAAGTTTTTGCGACAGATGTAGAGCACGAAATGAAATTCCTACATAGTTATTTGTCTTAGTGAAGCATTCTGGCAGAACTTTTAACCAGACCACTCTGGATTCTTGAGTAACACACAGAAGACATTGTACAAAATGGAAAAACTTAGTTGAAAATTTGTGAAATTAGTTATTAAAGCATGTTGTTTGTGGGATGTCATTTACAGCAGCAGGACCCATCTAAAGCCTAACCTGTCTGTAATTTGTCAATTTGTCCCTGTCCCAGAGGCATGTTTATTACATATGCATGTATGTATCAGTGTCATATGCCTGAAGGGTCCACAGTGATGAGATAATGGGTATGCAATCTTTATTTCCATGTCTGTATATGGCATTCATGTCTGCAAACTAGAAGATTAATGTTTCCTACATCCTACATATCCTACATGCTGTCCCATATTTCTAAATGTGAAACAGTGGTGGAAAGACTAGAAAACCCACTGACCTGCGTATAAGTAAAGCTACTGTAGTAATAATTCCCCTGAGTAGATATAAAATCAGCAACCAAGAATATTACTCAGGAAAGATTAAATAACTCATTTGGTAACAAAAACCTACTTAAGCTTTTACTTAAAAGATATAATACTTTACTATTTCTTTAACACTGATCTCGGAGCTCCCCTAAAGTGTATCTGTAAATACTCCAGATGAAATAGCCTTTATTCCTCAAACTTTAATTCCTTTATTTCACTCCTCCTTCAAATGCACCATGTCAGTGTCTATGTAAATGAGCTGCTGCTGAGCCACGGGGCGGGGTGGGTTATCTTCTGATATGAGGTCACAATAGGAAAAAATGAAGAGAATGTTTTATCTTCCATTTTTTTGCTTGTACACTCACACTGCAGACCCGCCTGAATATCTAAAAATTATAAAAAAGTAAATTTTGAATAATAGGTCCCCTTTTGCTAATAGAATTTTAACTGATCGACTGAGATGTTCAAAAAATAAATCATAATAATTTATTAAAAATCATTTTTTTTTTGCTAGCTATCATTGACGGTTTTTGAGGTTTCAGGAGCTTGCTATTTTTTTATTTTTATTTTTTATCTAGCTTGCTCGTGTTAATTTATTAATGTTTCCAGGGACATATTTAGTTATCAAGCAAAGATATCCCTTTTCCTAAATGTTACCTTTAGGCTTTAGGAGTGCTTAGATATATTTAACACAACCAGCAATTGATAAACATATTAAGTTTAAAACAAGACTTATATACATTAAAGTTAACATCAAGTAGTTTTAACTAACTAGTTTAGATCACTTATAGTAGCTAAAGGTTTACCTGTACATGTTTCTGGAGGGTGGATGATCTGCAAAATGTCAACATCTCCACATGCCCTGGCATGCATAATTTGCAGATCCTTATCTTGCTGTTTTTCTTTGTGATAACCTGGGCCAGCCATGCAAATCTATCTCCAGTTCCTCAGACATTGCTGCTGCTGCCTAAGGACTTGGCCCCTTACATTTGGACTTCTGACAGATTGTTTTAATCAGGTCTTGAATGATTGAATTATTTAATATCCACATATACTGTATTTTATTAGCGTTCCTCCATCACTGTTGGAGAGTAAAAGTAAATCTCTCCAAAAATCCTATAGGAATTATAATGAAATGCTGGATCCCGGGTTTAACTCACATGATTTCTCAATATCAATAGTTTTGATCAAATGTGCATACAGTACATAATGCAGATCTCGTATCATGCATAAATATGAATCAGTTGCACTAAAAAGCAAAACCTTGTGCTTAGTGAGGATTCAGTCAGACTGCAGGTCGGGACAGGCTTGTCATTTGGAAACCCCACATCATGTCCCAACATGCTCACTATGTAAATAATGCACTACTATTCAGGTACATGTACAATGTACAGTATGTGCAAGCGATCAGCTGGAGGAATAGATGATGGATGATGTTTGGAGATTCTATATTGAGTAAAGTGATAAACAATTATCAAATACCATTGATGGATAATCACATGCAAATGAAAAACATCTTCCCAGATACAGTATACAGTATAGTATACAGTACATACTTCCTTTAACAGCTGATTCTTGGTGGGTGTTTCAGGCTTTAGGATAAAAAAGGCCAGAGATTTATTTTTTTAGGATATTTGTAGTGAATGAAAAACAAATCTTTTTTTTCTTCAGTTTTGCCTTCCCAAAACACTCCTCTATACTGTAGGCAAAGGGCATTCAATTCAAACTGGAATTGTGTAGAATGAGAGAACACAGTTATGAAAGCAAAAACCTTCTCACTCTATAAAATAAAATCCTCCTGCTACACTAACAAACGTATTCCAGGATTTCACATGTGCTTGGATATCATCACGTTTCTCAATGCGCCAGAGCCTGCTCCTTCGTCTGAAACGCTGGCCTTCCAGGAACTCCCTTATCGACCCAAACATGTGGAGATTGCTTGGAGCGAGGTCAGGACTGTACAGGGGATGTGTCAATAACTGTGCGTTTGTGTAAGATGCAAGTTGTGTTGGTAAATGATTGTGTGAACAGTTGCCACAGACGGTGTGTCTCTTCTGCAAGTTGGTGAGAAATTATCCGCTGAATTTCAGAGATCGGATGTTCCACTTGCTGAATTTTCAGTCGGCTCATTTGAGCCAGCTTGGCCATGATCGTATGGCCACCTTTAAACGTTTCTTTAAAAATGTGCATAATTAACAGGGCCTTCTGATGTCATTAGTAAGTGGTCAATATTTTACGCGGACCAAAAGGAATCCTTGGCCTGTTATATGAAAGTGTTGATGGTGCAATAAAAAGATATCACACAATGTGGTTTTAAAGATGCATTTATTTTCCTGTACCAAACCACGATAGGAAAAAATGTACAACCCCCTAAAAAGAACCACATTCTTGGAACAGCGTCGGTTTGGCCAAAAGTGCACTTACAAGTACATAACAAGTAAAACAGCAGGGCACTGTGATAAACCAGAAGTTAAAGTGCTGGTTTCATAATAGAGGCCCGGAGAAAAACAGGCAGTAGAAGGTAAAATCCTAACGTCAGACATGGGGTAGGGGCTGCAGCAGGCTTTAATTGCAAGCATTCCTGGAATTGAAGCATTCCACTGACGTTAGTCTTTTCCTTCCCCACTCCCTCTCTCTCCCTCAATCGCTCCCTCTCTTACCACCTATAGGTCTATTTTACTGGTGTCATACTCTCCAATATTTTGCGTAATCTGTGGAATCCTGATGCAATAATCCCTTATTGCCATAAAAAGTAATGAAGGCCTTGTTCTTCTCTGAACAGCTGCGTAGCTGATGTTGGGGTTTTTGCATGCTATTTAGCTGTGGCCTAGAAAAGTGTATGTCTTGTTGGGTTGTGGGTTATGAAATGATCCGTGTTCATTTGGCTGGTTCTTAAGCTATTCTCAAATGTTAGTTCAAAATTCGCTCTTTAAGAGATGTAGCACAAAAATAGCACAATGCATGGAAGTTAAATTTTTGTAAATGGTCACTTGACTGGTTGTGGAGAAAGGAAGGAAGAAAAATAGAAAGAAAAAACAAGAAAGAAAGGAAAGCAAGGACAGGAAAAAGGAAGTTAGCCAGCAAATAAAGAAGATCGTGTTGCAAAGTTAAGAATCATTGCATTCTTGGAATTATGTTTCGAAAAGTGTTTGGAGTGTAACAACCATCACTGTGATTTATGTTTTTAAAATGTTTTACAACTTTTATATAATGCATACAATCACTGTGACATCAGAACTGATGCATGACATTGATTTATTTAAAAAAATAAAATAAAATAAAAAAGTGTTATAGTGTTATAAGTCTTTGTTGCTGCTTTACATTAGAGTAGCAGAATCAGGAATCTGATCCCGTTCCCTGATTGGACTTTTCAAAAGCCACAGATTCTGGGCAGCCAATACTTTGCCACGAAACCAGTCCTGCCCTGACTATAGGGTATCTAAATCTCTTACTGAGAGTCAGGGAGAGCAGTAGTGAGAGGCATGGTGAGAGCCGTAGGGAAGGAAAAGAGAGCAGATGTCTGGGAATATCATGGTAAAAAAAATAGAAGAAGCTAAGCTCCTTTTCAGTGCCACCCAGGCAGAAACAAAGGAGCAGAGAGTGCAACAGATGGGCTGTGCGTTTTATACAGCATGCTGAGCATCGCACTGCACTCTCAGTGTTTTCCCAAACTTCAACAAAGAGGTGTGTTCGAGGTCATTTACCGGCTGCGGCTTCGCTAGATTGAGGGGAGGTGAATGGGAGAAAAGTTACATTTAAGAAGAACTGTACGGTTAAGAAACACACATACCTTGTACAAACTCACAAATACAAACCCAGCTGTTAGAAAAGTGCCATATTAGGGTATGAGGCAGCATGTTCTTTCTTCTACTTTAGGAATTCAGTTCTTATCATCTTCTCTGCTGATAACATGAACTGCTTAGGATCAAAAATGGACCTGACTCCAACAAGAAATCTGTATGTGAGTCTTTGAGGGACGTTTTCAGAGACACGTCAACCCCATGACTCTAACTAGTTCTCAAACGATAAATGACACCTGCCTCAAATCTGCAGGTCTGCAGGAGTCCTGCTATATTAGTTCAGCTGCATGAGACTTTGTATTGAGGTCACTACAGCTAAAGAGGAAGCTTCCTTCAGACACAGGACCTCTTAGTATCTCATCAAAACCGTCCATTGTTTTAGACTTCCTCATCATTGTCCTGAACTATATACAGGTTTCAGGAGTTTAGATTTAAGCAAAATAATCCAAAATAAGCCATAAATAATCAAAATTATAACTAGTAAATCTGTAACACTTACATGATTTAAAAATATATAGACGCATAACACAGACGCATAACTATACCGTATACCGTTTACACTGGGGTGAACCCAGTGACTTTTTTCAACCCATCTGTTTGCATCAACAGAAAATGATCAAATGTGACTACGGATATCTCTGTATGGATCAGAAAAGGGTTTCCATTGAACATTAAATGCACATAGCTAAGCAAGATCCATCCATCCATTTTCTGTACCATTTATCCAGTGTAGGATTGTAAGCCTATGATGGGGACCTCAAGTCACAAAGCAAAGAACACCCTGGACTAGGTGCCAACCTACAGTACTGCAAAACACACACACACACACACACACACACACATATATATTCCACACACAGAGAGCAAAAATGAATACTCATACTGTAACTCACATAACATTTGGCTACATTTTAATAGCCACTAGCATGGCCAATTCAATATAATTAGCTAGCAGGAGCTAATAAAAACTGGTGAAATTCAATCATATGTGTCCAAATAATGAGTATGGTTATTGGTTCAATGGAATACTTCACTCCTGCATTAGCTATCCGCATTAGCCACAATGCTTCAGTCTTTTAGCTACATTCATTGGACTGACAATCATATAACCCTGTAATGGAAGATCAAAGGCAAATGATGTATTTGACAATTTATATCTGGGTGATGCACATCTAAACCGTGATAATGTCTTATTTCATGTCAGCATACGTTACATGCTAGTTATTTCTAAGTTAGCATTTGACTTATGACGGAATGTATTATGTGTACTTTAGACAAACTGTTCAAACATAAGGTTATTCATACAATGGAGAGGTTGAATACTTGTTTGTAATGTCTGAAGCTGTCAGATTGTATGTAATATTTAATCAATGTATGCTAACTGGACTACACGTAGCAAAAATACTGCTAATACTGCTAAACACTGCTAAAGGAACCACTGGACATACTGTAAACCGCCATGATAGGAGTCAACACCTATAATAATGACATGGTTCATGACATGGTCGTAAAGAATAAAGAATATCACATGGACCTGTTGACAAAAAAAAAAAAAAAAAAAAATCAGTAAAGGCTGTACATAGCCGATAGGTCACATACATTTATTAAATGGCATTGCATCCTCTGGCTGGGTCTGGGCATTGGGTGGGAATTGAACCCAGGGGTTGAATGAATCAATGCTCTTGATAAAACTCTTGAGTAATGACTCAATTTTGACCTAACGTTTTTGAAATATTTACCTGGGTTTCATCTACAATGTTCCTTCTGCAAGTTTAGTGATGCTGTAGAACTGCTTAAATCCTTTATTTTCATCAAGCGGCTTATATTATAATTTTTAATGTGCAATTTTTAACGATTTAAGCCTGAAAACAGTCAGTCCTACTCTAACCCATATACAAAAATAGTGGACATAGTGGCATTCTTTTTGATAACTAATTAGTTTAACTACTGTAGTTAGCTAGGAAGTCTTTATACAATATGTTTTTAAAAGGTGCTTTTGCCAGCAGCTGTTCTGACATGTTTTCAGGCATTACATGCACGTTTTAATTTTTTTACAATTATTTTATAAAACTAGCTGCATAATATTTTTCACACCTGGCCATTACCATACTTACAAAAAGCTAGTCCAAGTATCTTTCTGTGCTAAGGATCAATGACTCAGACGTACAAACAGCGGCATGAACACTGTTGCATTAGAGGAGGATAGGGTGTAATACATAGTTAGTGTTTCCGCTGGTTTACGTGCCCCCACGTCAATTCACACATCAAGCAACCACACTTGAGGTAGACAAAAATTTGTCTCTCTGAAACCAGGTTTCTTAGTCTTGGATCAAAAAAAAAAAACTTGGACACTGGAGATAGCTTGTGAAAGACAATTACACCACACTTGAGGAAAGATACAGCTGGTTCTTGTCCCCCCTTAAGTGTCAAAAGCAAACAAACTGTTAAGCCATGACTCAGGCCACAAAGAATGCAAATCCTGAAACAAGTCGGCTAATATTAGAAGCAAGCCACAAGCATATTGTTGTCATGTCTTTGGATAACGTGGGTAAAGAAAAATCAGCCTTGGGTTTTTTTTTTTTGCCAAGGGCACTGCAAAGGCTGTTGGGATCCAACAACAAAATGTTTGGCTTTAAGCAGCGAGATATATCTGATTTGCACATTCGTGCAGAGACAGAGACCTAAGAGAATAATTTCAAGAACTGTTAGTATTAGAGATAATGAAGAAAATGGAACTGCAGTTCTCGAAATTACTCTTTCAAGCGATGGGTCTTGCTCAAGTTAGGAAGTTAACATCTACTTTTAGGCCTGGTTTCCTGTCCACTGACTCGGTTTAGTACAAGCATTTCTAAAATACCAATACGGTGCATTCTTTTCTAAAGCAGTTACACTAGAAATAATCTCCAACCTTTGCTCTGCATCGCCAACAGATGATTCATGCATGCACCTTGCACATTACATTGATGGTGGATGTTACCTAAACGAGAGGTCTGATGCAAAAGAAGAACGAGAACCTGAGTAACCGCTGATGTTTCTCTCTGGTCACAAGACACTATGTGAGAGACAGAAAAGAACACTTCTGCATTTGTTGCAGTGAAGGGGAAGTGGGAGGCATGGTTTCCTGTCTCTGATGAAGCTCATTTTGAGCAGTTAGTAAATGTTTTGATATGAATCTGAGATTAGGTTCGTATTTTCCTGAGGTTAAGGTGAATTTGAGTAAGAACAGCTGATTCTAGGTCAGTGCTGGTTCAACAGTACCTATTGTACAGTATATACTGTTCACAAGCTTGATTTAGTGCAGCATTACGACATTATTTTGCACACTGGGTAAGATGATTCTTGCATGTATAGTCAATGGTTCCGCCATGAAATACGGCCCCTGATAAAAAAAAATTCTAATCTAACGATCTAATTTTAAAAATTTAAAGGATGGCATACTCTCCTTCCGCTTCCAGTCAAAGCAACACAAGGCAATCTTTTAAATATGCAGAAGAGGGCAGATAGCGCTTTCTTCAAAGTGTGTTATGCAGCACAAGCCAGAATTCACAAAGATGCACATGTGGGCCTTCAGATGTGTTGGAGGAAGCCTTCGTCCTCTCCTGTTGTTAACAGCTGTATGATAAGCATGGTTAGCATCTTTGGCTAGATGGTGGAAATTGACAAGTGACCATTTGGGAAGACAATGAGAGAAAAAACATCCCTAACCAATGAATATTACAACAAAGTTGAGTTTTCTTTTCTTTTTTTTTTGTACTTGCTTTCAGTACAATCCTCCTATCCAAAGTTACATTCCTCCCTCGTAACTACATAACTTTCCTATTATTTTCACTCTAGTTAATGAATAATAAGCTACAGTAGGGCTGTGGATTCAAATGACCGTACTTTGAGCAATCTGAATAGGGATACAAGACTGCCATATGGGGGCTACCATTACAGTCCAGTGTGCAGTAATATAATCTACAATATACACCTGTTCACTACTGTCAGAGCTGCTGTTTTAGAATATTTATCAACAATGAGATTCATCAGAGCTTTAGATTCAGCATTGATATCCTGTACTTCATCTTCATCATCTAGCTCATTTTACAGTTTCGTTTGGCAAGATTTGGCCTTTTTCCTGCTGTTTTGGTCTTCCTCTTCCACTCAACGTGTTCAGTAATACAAACACACACACACACACCGGATTGGAGGTCATGGCTGGTGTTCTCATGTAGCCTGCAGCCTCGGCCTGATAAAAACATGCTGTGGAATTTTGGCCACTTATTGCTCATTCCTCCTCCCTCCTCTCCGCCACACTGCCAAATATGGGCGCACTCTGATCGCATCAGCTGAAACAAGATGCTTTTTGGTGAGGCCTATCCTAAAACTGTGTGTTTGCGTTTGCACACTCAGCTGACTGTATGGAGGTTGGATTAAAACTGATGACATCACATTTTCCTTTCTTTATGTTTCTAACTTTTTTTTCTCCGCTCTTCCTGTGGCTGTCTCTCTTTCTTTCTCTCTCTCTCTCGGATTGTCGTTCCTAGCCAGGTCAGCATGATAGTGAATCACTCACCATCCTCGAGGAAGAAAAACTGCCCGGCCCCCTTCCTGCTCTCTACAGCCTGTTGATACCCTCTGCCCTATTCTCTTCGCTAATATTAATGTCTAACTAAGAGAAAATTTAAGTTAGTTGTACTTGTATTGTATTTTTCCACTCTTATCAATCTGAAACAACTTGATTTGAAAGCTGTTATATGTTGCTTTGTTTCATTACTGGATGAAATTGTGACCTTGCTTTTAGTAGGATGGTATTCAGCAGACCTTTTTAAAGAACTCTGTATGGGCATGAGCGTGTGTATACAAGCTCAAGGTCAAGTGCACAGTTAACTGCAACTATGATAAAGGATGAACCATAACAACAGCACAATTTAGTTCAATAGCTTTAATCTGCGATGCTATTTGTTTTATGTTTTTAGCCCAGTTATCTGTTTGGTCTGGAGAGTTTTTGTATTGGCTTTGCAAGAATGGACAAGAGATTTTGAAGCATACATTTTTATTTTGTCAAATGAAATAAATTTTTATCAGTGTGAAAAATAATGACATGAACATTTCTTTCTAATCATTGAATCAAATGAGAATCCAAAAATTATCCTCTCTTTAGAGAACAATAAAGACTTTATTAGCAAATAAATAAAGTTAAACTTCTAAAAGTGGGGAAAAAAGGGAAAAAATAACATAATAAAAAAAAATTCTAGATATTGGTTTACCCTTGAGCCAACATGGCGGCTCTGGTTCCTTGAGCCTTGGTTCTGCAGGGCCTCTGGAGGTGCGCTGTGGTGTCTGATGCCAAGATGTTGGCATTTCATCCTTTGGGTGTTGTGAGACTCCATAGATTGGGCTTGTTTGTGGGATCTGGGGAGTTTAGAGTCTGATGCCTTTCTATCATGGGAAGCATTTACATTTTTTCAGTGATTTGTGCTACACTGGCTTTTCTGTGGGATCAAACTGGACAGGTTGGCGTTTGGTAACTGCGAGCATGGGTGAACCTTAGGTAGTCACAATCCTGTCAGTGAGGCTAATGGCTGGCTGATCTGTGTATATGTGCAAAAACAAACAATTTAGAGCAAAACAGAAATACATGGAAGAAAACAAAGAGGGAAGAACAATACAATAGGGAGGAAATTTCTGTACCGTGATGTATTGCGATGGATAAAGATAAGCTAAAGTTGGATGAATAAGGATGTAATTCTAGAGTCCACTGGGTGTAACCACAAGCAAGCTCTCTGCCATGTTTCAAACATCCCAATAACATATTCATATTCATATTATTATTATTACCTTAATTATTATAATAATACTTATTATATATTGTGTTGTTGACTGTCCTGTCAATGCAACAACAAAGGACCTGTCTGTACCAAACCTGTTTAGATATCAACATGACCAACATTACACAAAGTAAACACATAAAATGGGCGTGGCTATTTGGTGCCAAACATGAAATCACATATCTGCGAATTCTGAAAAATCTGAATTGAAAATGAAAATGGTACAATGTACAATGACAGGCCTAACCTAGACACTGATTATCTTGCCTCAGTGTACAGGCTGTCATGTTAACATTCATTGCACGTTCCCAGTTCAGAATGTGATCCCGTGCCTTTTGGAACAAAGGGCCTTCGCTACTTGCTGTGAGCCTTTTGTCAGACGACAGCCAAAGAAAGAAATTTTCAGAACCCCGCCCCTTCATTCTTTATCCTTAAGACTTGCTGCTTCATGCATAGCTCCTGTTCTCTCTTCCCATCCCATTCATTCCGTTTCAGCCTCTCTCTCTCTCTCTCTCTCTCTATTTCTCTCTCTCTCTCTTCTCTCCCAGCCTGTGATAAAGTGCCTGAATGCAGCAGTGTGATCTTGCTTGCCCATCAGGCACAGGGAGGGGGCCAGGGCGACGTAGAGAGAGAGAGAGAGAGAGAGAGAGAGAGAGAGAGAGAGAGAGAGAGAGAGAGAGAGAGAGAGAGAGAAGAAAGCAGAGATGAAGAAAAGGAATGTGAAGACTGTTGTGAAATCTAATGGAGGTGGGGGAGGTCACGGCAACTTGCACACTCAAGAAGAGTCGCCGTGGGACTTATGATGCATCCTTGTTCCCCCGGTCAGTGGATATTATGACAAAAGGGATGAGCCCCAAATATCAGATGCTGGATGCTGGCTTTATAGCTTTATTTGTGTTACTTTTCTAAATTGTAATAATTTGAAGCATGATTTTTGTCATTTTTATTTTGTGTGTGTATATATATATATATATATATATATATATATATACACACACACACATATTGTACATACAAGAAGTAATGACACACACACACACAATTAAACCAAGTTCCTGGTATATAGTCATCCAGATTTGTTCAGAAGCTCACTATATATCGATTCATCACTTCTTATCTGAGCTTGTGCACCTGCTCATGCTGTCTTATAATTAATGGCAACCAAAGCCAATTCCAGACAGTTCCTCCTTTGTCCCTCTCTTTGCCCACAGCATATTCATGACTGTCTGCCGGATGAGATTCCATGTAGGGGGGTTACGGAGTACACTTACTAGGTCATTTACACAGTGTTTTTCTCTTTTATATGATGTCATACTTGAATAACATGCCACACCAGTCATTCTGTTGGAATAAGCTATGCTTTGAAGATGATCTCATTCAGAGCAACATGAGGTCATGTCATTCTGCTTTGTTAACGCAAGTTAAACATTATCCGTCCTAACGATGGATTTATAATCATGATATCATAATAATGTCATTGCTGTTATAGTGAAGGCCTCAACTAGCTCAAATAGTTTCATGAAATTTGTTTTAATAATCAAATTAATCTTTATAAGCATAATAATAACAATGTCATTGTCATATGTTTTATAATATCCAAAACACTGACAGTGCTTGAGTTATAAAAAGGAATAAGCACAGAAAAACAGTGTTTAAGTCATTATTATTATTTAATTTTTTTTAAATATTTTTTAAATGTAATTAACCGTTATGTTATGTAACAATTAGGAGATATAAAGTGTAAGCCTTCACCTTCCCTCACATTTGATGAGCAAATTTTCAACTTTAGTCGCCCATCAGGTTTGGTAACAAGCTACACAAAGTTAATCTTAGGCTAAGCAATAACTATTGTTTAAAAAAGTAGCGATCAATGATCATCTGTGTGAATTAGCCAAGTTCCCATGAGAAATGTTTACCATGTAATAGGAAGTCTAATTGTAGCTGCACCATGGTATACAGTACAGTACCATGGTACTGTACTTATTTCCTGACATACTACATGCACCACACTATGGTACATGGCTCTACCAGGATACATACTTTGATACAGTACATGAACTATATGCCTCCACCATGTAGTGCTACTATAAAGAATGTACCAGGATACTGTTAAAGGTTCTAACGTACCACAGTGAGGTCTTGTTGAACTTTGGTAACCACTATGTACTGTATTCACCAAAGTACAGTGCTACATGCCATAGCACTACCACTGAAGTGCCACAGGAACTACCCTGGTACACTATGAAGTCATATGGTGCCCACTGTAGTAATGTCTGAAATACCACAATTATACTATGGTATATTAAGGTATATACAATGGTTTACCATGGTAACCTATAGTACATACTATAGTAAAATTGTTATGGGTCAAACTGTTGAAAGATAATATGATTCAAACATTTCTAACTGTTATGTTTGGTTTTGGACTTTTTTTTAACTGCTGATACTCAAGAAAATGTCAACATCAATATATCTATAGACGTACAGTAGATAACAGTATATCTATCAAGATATCTCATAAAATCATGTTTATGGGGGAATTAAAACGCTGCTTCCGTACAGCACAATAAAAAGTAATGGAAGGTTAAACACTGTGATGGTAGTATTGCCCGGAACTGGCAGGCTGTAACGGGTGGCCTCCTTTCTGTTTCTTTAGTGCATTCCCTGAAAAGAAGAACGATTCACGACTTGTGAGTCACCTGATTACAAACACAGCCGGACTCTTACTCTCTCTCTCTCTCTCTCTCTCTCACACACACACACACACACCCTATCTCTCTCACAAACACACAAAACTGTGTGAGCCAAGACACCTCCCTCTCTCTGTCCAGTTCACAATCAACACAGTCTAGAAGGTCAAAGATACATAAACACAAAAGCCTGGAGAGAACGGGAATTCCAAAGTGCATGGCGTCTCCATCCAAAACATGGCAGACAGACGAGCAGCGCTGATCCCGCTTCTCAACAGCATGGCCCGGCACGGCTTTCAAATCATATTACAGTTCAGAGGCAACACATAGACAACAATACAATAAGACAACACATGATATTATCAACTGTTTTGAAGCCATAACAGGAGTAACAAGGTCTTAACGATCCAAAACCCAAACAAGACCCAGCCTAGTCAAACCCGTTTCAGTGGAAACGAGTCTTTGTGGATTTTAGTGACGTTTACTTCTATAGAAACATTAAAACAGCAGACCAAAGCTGTTGCATTAGAAGTTCCTTTAAAGGTATAGCAGTGTCTTATGTGTTGATGTGTTGTAATCACGGAGGGTTTGTATTCAAGCAAACAGCTCGCATTATCCAGATAGTTATCTCGGTTGCAAAATTCATAGACCTAAATCTTGGTCTGAGAAACATTAAAGTAATATCCAGAATGTCAAGTCTTCAAATGCACTGTATATAAATATCCATAATTAATCCATTAATCTTTAATAACCAGTTTTTCCTGTTCATGGTTAGAGTGGATGAGTCAAATCAGGGCACTTTAAACATGTGCAGATAACATGTACGTACTGTAATGTAAATGCTTTAATGCTTTGTTTATTCAGAGCATTATCCTTCTTATTTGAGTCTTTTAGCAGGTAGACAATAGGTTTCTCACTTTTGCTCTGAGCACAGTTTCTCCTCACCTTATCTTACCTTTTCTTTTAGTTTGTAGAAGAAGTTTGGCCACACACACACACACACACTTATCCTTGCATCAGTTTTACACTTGTAATATGCAACCTCTGTGGATTTAAATAACGAAGTACTAAATCTAAATAATAATAATAATAATAACAACTGTTAACTAGCTAAAAGTAAATTTTCCACAGCCTTTCAGGTGCTGTTTTAAAAGCACCAACACCCTCGTGTTCTCGTCATCCCTTGAGATGATTTATTTGTGCACAGGACCAAGAGACCCCCACGCAGCGTTGCGTTTCACTGACATTTCACCGTCCTAGTTTGCCAAACTAAAGCGAAGTGAATGGAGGAAATAGATAAGGGTACTGAAATTTGCTGCGCACTCAAGCTAGACGAGCAAACAAGTCAGTTCTTCATGGCCTGCTTGCTTTAAACAGCGTCAATGTGTGATGAAAGAGGCACGCAAGGTAACCACAAGAGAGCACGAACAATCAAGCATTATGCCTTAAAAAAAAAAAAAAAAAAAAAGTGGCTCTGATAAAAGTGTCATGGTTTTGTTGATGAATTTTGATGCGTCTTGTACAAGAGCTAGGTTGCAAAACCGAATTGTGGAAGCTGGTCAGAATTGAATGACAATTGGCTTTGCATCATCGGAGGTAATGGGAACGGAACAAATAGTCGGGTAGAAAAGTTCCACGTCATGCATGTCACCAGCACACTGCTTAATTTAGCTAAAAGTTGTTGTTTTTTCTGTGTAAAAAGCTTGGCAATGATGCCTTTACACGACTGGCTCCACCGTGGTTACAGTACCTCTCAGAGGTGGGATTTGATTTGAGTTAGGCTGCTTTCAAGGCTGACAGCTACCTTCCCCACCTCCCCCCACCAAACACACACACACACACACACACACACACGCATGCACCACTACCAGGTTGCAAGAAAGGTGATAGTTATAACCTGCTGTATATACTGTAAGAGCTGGATTCTAATTAACACATAGTAAGAGATCATCTCTATCCACCAGTTATCTACTATGCTTTATTTCTTTACACAAAAAGTTGAATGTTTTAACTGTAATCCGACCTAGTCATTTCTCAGCATTACAGTGTATTACTCACTCTCACAGTGAATTATGGGAAAACACATGAACCCCAGAGCACCAAGTCTATACAGCATGAACCTTTAATACGACAACTCTTAAGAAGCCGTAGTCTAACTGTACATGTTCTCTTAAAATGGCTGACGTACTAGTAAAAAAAAACAAAAACAAAAAACACACACACTAGATATGAATGATGACATATGGGACAGGGCCTAGAAGCAGAGCAAAGCAGGAAATTACGCTGCTTCTTGCATCCAAGTGGCATGAAAGAGAAAACCATGAGCTCTGATTGCCCTCTTGTGGAGTGAAGTGAGTGTGAGCTCAGTAAAATTCCACTTGCATGCAGAAGTCACACCCGGCTGAGCTCAGTTTAGACTGCAGACACATTAGTCAGTGCCGCAATTAGGCCGTGAGTTTTTGGTGGTGATTGCGCCTCACGCCGAAAGACTCCAGAGGCCGATAAGAAATCAGACGCTCGGTTTATAAAGCTCTGATTTATTAACCTATTCATACGACTCCACCCATGTACTCTAAGTAGAACAGTAAGAGGCGGGGGCTGAAGATAACTGAGCGTGTGGTGTGTTTGTGTAAAACTCATTGCTTGTCACTGTGTGTGTATGATTGCATTACTGGGTTCATGCATTTTAAAGACTCGAACACCCTTTTACACCCTTGTGTACATGTTCACTAGACTATGTGTCATTTTGTGCTCATTTATATGTTTCTAGTTGTGTTGGACTCAACTAGATGTGTGTGATTCTTTGAGTATGCATTTGTATGCTTATGTGTAAAGGCATTGTGCTTGTTCGTTTGCAAGCCTGCCTATGTATATGTCTGTGTCTGTACATTTATGTCTGTCTCTCACTCTTTCTCTCGATGTGTGTGCATTCCTACAGTATGTCTATGTTTCTATTTGTACATGCGTGTGCCTGTATAAAATCTCAAGTTTCTTTAATTATGGAGAAAAGCCACACATTGTCTGTTTCTTTACATATCTGTTTGGAAAGGTGTGTCAGAAATTAGTTTTCATCTTTTGTCAATGTTCTTTCACGTACTGTATGTCACCGGATATTACCAACTCCCTGTTTGAACACTGTAGGGGTTCACTTCACATTAGCAGGAAATTCCACTAGACCTCCACAACAGGTCTTTCAGCTTTGGCTAGTGATGAATGGTCAGCTCACACACAATTCAGCTGGAGAATGGACTACAAAACTACTCCCTATATCCTTGCTATAAGTGCCCTTCTATGCCCTATACACTGACTCACTCTCTGGCTATACCACATTACCCTGTATACAGGGTCGCCTATTCCAAGATTCAAGATTCAAGATTTAAAGAACTTTATTAATCCCAGTGGGAAATTGCTTTGTCTTGGTCATACAGTTGCATTGATTAATTTACCGGGAAAAAAGGAGAGAAAAAAATAGACTAGACAGGAAAAAATTTAATTCAAGAAATAAAATTAAAGAAAAATAAGTAAAAATAGAATTAAATATAGAACACAGTTACATATTGCACTGAAAATAATTAGTAGACTGATATTGCACTTGAAATGTAGTATAAGTGAATAGAAAGAATATTGCACAAATGTACTGGTAATCAGATATTGCACTTGGAACATGTCTTGAGTTGTGGGAACAGTAGTGTCATAAAGTATTATTGATCAGTAACTACTGACAGTCCCTATCCCGTAGTGAAAACGTTACAGAGATGATCCCAGGAGACTTGGGGCACAAGGCGGGAATCACAGGAAGAACATGTATCTTCATGAGAGCTTCATGCACTCAGACCCGAGGTGGGAATGGAACTCAGACCCTGGAGGTGCAAGGCTCCACTAAGCCACTGTACCACCGCTCTATATACAGGTTAATGTTGTATTGCTTCAAACAAACATTATGAGCTTATTATTGTATCTAATAGCTATAATAGTTAGCAATATCGATTAGATTTTACATCCCATTATATACTAAATAATATAGTTGAGTCTTTTCTTTTGTACAGTACTGTGTAATGATTGTATGCATATTGCCAATGTAGTGTTTGCGCCCTCTAGCGATGGCGCTGGGAATTGTTTTGCGGAGAACCATAACAAACATGGCGGCTTGGATTTGATATAAATCGGTAAGGACATTATAGTTGTAGTAGGAGGATAAATCTGTGGTAACAGAATATTTTTTTTGTGTTTTTATATGGTCGGTAATCGTATTTAGTTATAGATATTATGTCGTTGAAACACTAGCAACATAAACCCAAACAGCTCGCACACTAGGCCTAAACTCTGTGGTTGAATCACAAATGGTTTCACACTTCCTCCTTAAGTGTGCTTTATAGGGGAAGGCAGAATGGCTTATACGCCCTATGTAGTGCAATATATGTTCAACAGCAATGAAATAAAACGCGTGCAACATTGCATATGTTGTTCCAGTAATGACATTTCACAAAATATATTTTTTTTTCTTCTTCTCTTCACATTTTTAGATTTAGCAATGGAGGTGAAGGAAATCACACGTATGGCTATACAAATAGAGAAACTACACAAGGACAGAAAATATGAAGACATTTCCTGCCTACTAACAGACATTTTCAACACCAATGTGACGTTAGAACAGCTACAGAGCACTGACATTGCCATGAACATTTATCAGCTTTTAAAGTCATGTCCTGTCGAAAGCATTCGGAAAAGAGGAAAGTGCGTGCTGTCAAAATGGAAGCGTTTGTACGGATCACTGCACGACCACAAAAATATCAAGGAAACGAAGCAGGCGAAAGACTGTGAAGCAACTAAACAAGATAAATCAGAAACATCCAAACAGGTCCTAGATAAAAAAGTGAATGACGACGACAACAATGACAATGCGGTTATTTACTTCAAAGATGAAGAGACTAATGTGAAATTAGGAGTGTCAAATGACGCATCTTCATCAAAAGCCAAGACTGAACAAGAAGAGGAAACTTCAAGACGTCCTCCAGAACCTCAAGACTCAAGAACCACCTCAATGGTTCCACCTCTGATGAGCAGCTCCACAAACTCTCCGGTCTTGAGAAACAAGTGTGTAGAACTCCTTATCCAGGCTCTAAACACGGATCAAACAGATCCTGAGCTGATAAACCAGCTAGCTCATATCATTGAAACAGACATAGACTCACTTCATGGCTGCAATCCACACAAATACAAGTCCTGCATAAGAAGCAAGGTGGCCAATTTGAAGAACCCGAAGAATCCTCACCTGCGTGAGGGTCTTCTGACTGGCACTTTGGTGCCTGGGGTGTTTGTCAGGATGTCTGCCCAGGAGATGGCTGGTGATGAGTTGCGCCAGCTCAGGCAGGGCTACACAGCAGCAGGCATCAGCGAGCACCAGCTGCCACAGGAACCAGAAGGGACAGCTACGACCAAGGTTCGATGCCAGCGCTGCGAGGGGATGGACTGCAGGGTGACGCAGGTCTCCCGTGGAACACTTTTCCTGCCCTCCTGGGTGAAGAGAGGTAGCGTTGATGAAGAAGCCATGACCTTCATGTCTTGCGCCGCCTGTGGGGCGCAGTGGTACCATAATCGCTGGGTGTGCCTTTGATATGACTATTGGGGGGGGGGGGGGGGGGGGAGTGGTTAGGGTGCTGCAGCACCAAGGACCCTGAGTTAATTACAGTCTATGCAGAGTCTTGCATGTTCCCATTATGTGTCAAGTTTTAAGTAAGAGGATTGGCTAAAGTGGTGCTGCGTGTGCATAGCTTCCTTGTTTGGACTGGCATCCAATCCCGGGTGTATTCCTTCACCAAGCCCAGAGTTCCAAGCATAGACTTTAGATCTACTGCCACAACGACTAGGTTATGACCCTGACAAGGTCATATTCATTTAGCATATTTTATGCTATTATGAATATTTAGTAGGCTATTGTGGCTCAATGGTTAACACTCTGGGCTACTGATCAAAAGGTTGGGTTTTAAGCCCCAGCACCACCAAACTGCCATAGTTGGGGCCTTGAGCAAAGCCCTTAACCCTATCTGCTTTAGGGGCATGGTATCGTAGCAGACCTTGCGCTCCGACCCATGCATATCTCTACCAAGCTGAGAAATGGAGAATTTTTTTCTTACAAAGCTATGGTGGAATAAATGTTGTTTTTTTTGTATGTTTGTGTGATATTATATTTACACGAATCAGCCATAAGATTAAAACCGCTGAGGTGAATAACATTAGTTTTATTCTTACATTGGCACTTATTGATGGATGGGATATATTAGGCAGCAAGTAAAGAGTCAAATATAATGTGTTAAAAGTAAGAAAAACAGGCAATGGCTAGACAACTGGGTCAGGGATGCCCAAGGCTAAGTGATGCATGTTGGAAGCATAGGCTAACTGTCTGGTCCTATCCCACAGAAGAGCTACTGTAGCACAAAATGCTGAAAATGTGAATGCTAGCTATGTCGGTGTCAAAAATGTGTCAAGAATGCTTAAGTGTCAGATCAGCGTGCATTTCAGCTGTCTATGGGGCTGTGTAGGCACATACCAGTCAAAGTGCTCATGTCCACTGCCTAAAGTGCCTTCAGTGTGGACGTAAGCATCAGATGTCAGCAAATGACAGTGAAATGGAAATCAGTGGAAGAAGGAGGCCTGGTCTGATGAATCATGCTTTTTTTTTACCATGTGCACAATGAGGTACATGTATGTTGCTTACTTGGGGAAGACATGGCAGTAAGGCAGTGTGACGGAATGAATGAATGAATGCCACTATTGCACATCATAACAGCTGTATTTATGCCTCTCTCAATTGCAATAAAATATTTAGTTTAAACAAGAAGGTCACTCCTTTTAATTGCATCGTTAATTATACTGTATATAACATCCTCTAGTGCATACTAAAATGAGATTGCTTCCTGCATTGCCATAGCTACTATGAAACACTTTCCTGTTGGACATGTGGATGCATAAGGAAAATGATTTGGCAATTGCTTACAACTCCCTATTGCAAAAATGTAGATAAAAGCAATAAAAGCATAAATGAAAAGTTCAACATGCACAAATTTAACATAATTGTAATAAAACAAATATTTCATATCTCAAAGTAACTGCATGTAACATGAATTTTAAGAGTTGCTATGATGTTTGTGTTATATAGTTCTGTATTCTTTAAAAAAAAAAAAATCCTTCTGGTTTAATGGGAGTCACTCACACTCAGATCTGCACTAGAATGGATCAGCCTGAGAGACTGTGCTTGCAGAGGAATGATCAGGCCTAAACTCCAATGCCTTCCTGCAGACATGTGACCTGAAGCACGCCACATGTGCAGCCAGCATGTGACTCAGTAATCTGTAGTCTTGGGGGCAGTTTTCCCAGGATTCTTTGCTGCAGGGAACTTCATGCATCAATGCACAGCCATTATGCACTGTAGGCTTGAAGCATTCCAGCAATCTGATATGACAAGCCTCGTTTGAGAGCAATATGTCCAAATTATTTGTTGTAGTGTTTGTAGTAAAGTGATACTATTTATGCACACTTTATATAGGCCTGTACAAAGCTATAATATTTTGGATTTTGGACTAAATACTGGGGAAGGAACTCTCTGCAGATCTATTACTTTTAAGTTATTTAATGATGACTCAGGTAAAGTGCCATCAATGACGTTTTTTTTCCCGGGTTGATTTGGATTCTAACTTATGGTCGATTAAGATTCAATTACACATCATTACACATTTCACGAGAGCAAAAACAAGTTAAAAACCCATTCTAATTGACTATAAGTATGCATAAATGGGAATTCTGACACAAGCGTACATTCACATCAAATCCAATGTAAAACATTGACAGCTTTAGCGTTATCTTGCAATTCAAAATACCAGAGTTTGGATATCTATCAAAAGATACTTTGCTTCCCCAAAATGGGTACTATTGTCATTGTCTATACCGCTTAATCCTGCATAGAGGACCGCGGGGGAGGCCAGGGCCCGAGGTGGGGTACACTCTGAACGGGGTGCCAATCCATCGCAGGGCACAGTCATACACATTCACACACTATGTGCAATTTGGAAACTCCAATTAGCCTAATCTGCATGTGTTTGGTATGTGGGAGGAAACCAGAGTACCCGGAGGAAACCCATCAAGCTTGGGGGAAAACATGCAAACTCCATGCACACAGAATCGAATCTGTATCCTGGAGGCACAAGATGACAAAAAAAAATGCAAAGTTAACATTTATTTATTAGTTAACAGTTGATTAGTGATTTTTGCTGCATTTGCTGTGCATGTCAATAGGACTGTAATGATAAGAGTCTGTTTGCTGACTATTTAAAAACAACTGATAAAGACTCCTTTCCTCATATCATTGGTGGACACTTGATTGGTTGTTTTTATCTGTGATTATTATTATTATTTTTTTTTTTTGTATTTTAACATATTGTGTAGGTTAGGAGTACCTCAGTAAAGAAGCAGTGTGCGTTTGAGGCGCCCTAACCTCTCTGGTCTCTGGTCATATGAACGTGAGGGAAGAAGCCCGGGGCGCCATGACTTGGAAAAATCCCCACAAGACTGGAGGAATGGCGCCGTACTCAGAGCTCCTCGGTAACCGTCTCTAAACTACTAGAGGTAACAAAATAATTTCTTTATCAATGTTTTCGATAATATTGTGACTATGCGTCCACTGTGGAGTTTCAGGAGTGTGACAAGTTTTAGAAAACTTGTCCAGACTGTTTCTGTTTGCTTTTCTAGCTAGCATGGATGCTAAGCAATCCAGGAAGCTTGGACAATATTTGGTCATTTTCGGCTTCAAGTCAGCTGTGGTGTCATTTCTACTCCTTGTTATCTTCTTAATGCTTAAGATAAACCTGTGATATAGCGTTAGCTACTTGTTTTTTTTAAGCAATTTTTTAAAGTGTAATTTTTAGTTGCTAGCCAGTAACCTTGTACTGTTTAGTCAGCTAATTTTCCTGAACTAGCTTTCCTGAAAGTGAATAAAACAAACCATTGTTTGTTTGTTTGTTTGTTGTTCTCCAGTTTGTTTTTGGTGACTTACAGTAAGTCACAGATATCTTCAAAAAGAAAGCTGTTTGTTTTTAAATATGCTGTTTCTTCCTCCACTTGTTATCAGATAAAACTTTTTTCCTTCTTTAAGCAGTAGTAAACATTTTGGTTAACTGAAATTTCTCACTGACATTTCTGGAGTCAGAAATTTATTTCAGAATTCAAATTCTGTCTGAGGTTTTTATCCCCCCCCCCATTATCTCAGGGTAACTTTCGAGATGAGTGAATCTCTGTTCAGCTGAAATCCCACACACTGTCTCATTCATTTCTCTCACGAGATCATTTATCTCTGTGGATCTTGTGTTTAACCTGACTGAGAGCGACTGCTGATTTGCATCGTTATAGGTCACTTTGTAGGTGTACAAACACTGTGTGGTTCATGTTTCTCTCTGCATAGTTTTTCAGCCCTCCTCTAATCTATTTGTCAATGAAACGGCTCAGTCACTGCCCAGTTAACAATGAGACTGATGTGGTACGAGTGTATCGAGTCAGAGGCGGCACAATTTAATGATTTAAAAAAAAAAAAAAAAAAACACTGATCATTTTGACATCCATTGTGATTTAAACTGCGATATTTAACTACCATTTTGTGTTCGAGGTTAACAGCAAATAATGTTACAAAGGACCTAATTGAGAGGATGTTTTCTGTATTTATTTAGCACCGCAAAAGTTCTTTAATGAATTAACCATAATTACATTAGCGACGGTAGCATGGTGGCGTAGTGGTTGGCACTGTGGCCTCGCTCCTCATGTACCTGCCTCAGGTCTGTGTGAGTTTTCCCCATGCTTGGTGGGTTTCCTCTGCGTACACTGGTTTCCTTCCATAGTCCATAGACATGCAGATTAAGCTAATTTGCATTCTAAAATTGCCTGTTGTGTGTGTGTCTCTAAGTGTGTGCACCTTGTGATTGATTGGCATCCTGTCCAGGGTGTCCCCCACCAGAGTGGGATTGGTTCCTGGCTCACCCACAAGTCATTACAAAGATAAGCAGTATAAAGGATGAATGAATGAATTAATAAATAAATTATTGACAAACCATATATAAATCCCAGACCATGTATACATTACCACCTGTAATAAGCTGCGGCCTTTTGCTGTTGAGTAATTGCACTGGTCCATATCTCGATTTTTCTTATTAATATTCGATAAATTTTGCAGCTCTAACAAAGTTATGTTTTTAAGTTTTCACTTTAGCCTCACTCATAGAAACAGTAAGAATTAAAATTTGTCTAATTAGAAATCATGAGATACTGTTCTTAAACTGGAAGGAACCAATTTATATTACTTGTACTCGTTTTATCATTTACAATCAAATGAGCATGATGATTCAAAAATATAGGTACCTGCAAAGTTATGCATGAAATGTACTTGGAGATTCAAAGATAACAGGATAAAACATCCTTGTACACTTCTTTAGTGTAAGTTTATGACCTGGGCAGCTGTTAGGTGGATGTTTATGATGTCAGACTGTTATTCTGCTGTGCTTCACACTCTTGTACCAACAGCACCCTAGTACCAACAGCACCCTAGTACCAACAGCACCCTAGTACCAACAGCACCCTAGTACCAACAGCATATCCCGTACACTACATGTCAATGTCAGTACTGTGCTGAGAATGCTTTGTCAATGCTTTACAGTATGTCGTGATACAAGAGGATACAACCAACAGTTAAAACAAATATTGAAGATACAGATAGGTCTTAAGTTGTCTTAGGTCGTCGACACCCTAATTCGCTAATTCATGATGCAATGCATGCAATAAAGTAAGCTTTTGCTATTAATACATTATTAATACTGTGGTGACTTTACTTTAGCAGCTTTAAAAGCAACAGTTTTCCTGGTTTGTTCTTAACTTACTTAAAGTACGTTCCAATCTGCAAAGAAGGAAACAAATAATACTCATAAAAATGTAAAAATAAAAAAAAAGTTTGGTGCATACATTGCATCAGAAAAATATAATTCTCACATGTGTGTGTGTACAACAAGACAGTGCCTTTTTGTGCTTAAAGTGAAGTAAAAAAATAAAATATCTGCTATGTTTTTTGCGTTAACTTTCTAGCGGTGCATTTTTTGCTGCATTGGCAGTTACTAAAGCAAGCCATACCTGTATTTTTGCCAAAATCTATATTGATAAAAGGGGCCATGCAACAAAGGGTGACTCGTCAAATTTATCCTATTTGTTATAAATATATTACTGTTATAATTATATGTCTCATGATGTCGGCGGGGAGTGAATTATTTTCCTCATATCACACTTTGACTGCATTGTCATAGACTGGATCGTATGGTAAGTTTAACTGAAAAAAATATGTAACAGTTTTTTACAGGTCAAAGAACCCTATCATCAGGAGCCATCCATGGCCAAGAGCCAGAGGAGCTAAATTGTACGTACTGTCTCTTCTCTGGCAGTCACATTGACACAGGTGCCGGTGAATTTATGTATTCTGAAGAGGGAAGATAGCACTTCCTTATGTTAGGCTGCCCGGTGACACTGCATGAACAGCAGTTTGAAGAGATCTGTTGTTTTAACCACAACCCACATCTCCAAATGGTATCTGCTGTATGATCGAGAGCTGCCTGTTGGGTGGGAACTGGCATGTGATAAGATCAACCAACAAATGGTTCCCTAAATGTTTTTATTTTTATTTTTTATTTTTAGGTTTTGCAGTCATTTCCTCACCATGGCAGTCAAGTCATCTCTACTAAAGGTGATCCTGCTTGGGGACGGTGGGGTAGGCAAGTCGTCCCTCATGAACCGCTACGTATCAGACAAGTTTGACGCGCATCTCTTCCACACCATCGGAGTTGAATTCCTCAACAAAGAGCTGGAGGTAGACGGGCGGCGGGTAACCCTACAGATTTGGGACACGGCCGGTCAGGAGCGCTTCCGCAGTTTGCGCACACCGTTCTACCGCGGCTCAGACTGCTGCCTTCTGACGTTTGGCGTGGACGACGCACAGAGCTTCCTCAACCTCGGGCACTGGAGGAAGGAGTTTGCCTACTACGCTGACGTGAAGGAGCCCGACAGCTTCCCTTTCATCGTTCTCGGCAATAAAGTCGACGTGGCGGAGCGGCAGGTGACCAGCGAAGAGGCGCAGAGGTGGTGTTATGATAATGGAGGCCATCCATATTTCGAAACTAGTGCCAAGGACGCAACAAATGTCGCTGAGGCTTTTGAAGAGGCAGCAAGGCGTGTCTTAGCGCTGGAGGATCGGCAAGCGCACGTCATGCCCTCAGACGTTGTGGATTTGCGCAGGAAGCCGCGCTCTGGCAGTCGCTGTTGTTTGTAACCCCTGGAGGTTATGGTGAAGTCAGTCCATGAACCATTTAAAAGCTGCCTAATGAACTTTTAAGGACTTACTGAAGCTGTGCAAAAGCTGTATTAGTCTTTTAAGGGTTTTATTGATCATGTACATATTGAGTGTCTAGTAGTAGTAAGTCAAAGCAACTGGACTATAGTTATAATCTTTAAAAGTATTGGACCAAATGTTTGTTCTGGTCTGTGAAACTATTGAAGGCTCTTGCAAAATGTTTAGCATTATTACACAAATGGCTTTGACTTGATGCTTTTACACGTTCAGTGTGTCCCAGATCGCCTGAAACCCTCACAGACTGTTAGAGCTTCTGCGTAGCAGGTGGCACTAGTGTGCAAGAATCTGTACTTCCAGTAAGTCCAGTAAATCTTTAATTTTTGCATTAGAGGTCTTTTGAGGCCAGTGAAAACGTCAAGCACTCACAGGGGAATATAGTTTAATGTACACCGTACCAGTAAAAATTTCGAGTACACTGAATTGAAACTAAGATTTGAACCCATTAAATGTGTGTCCATAACCACTTATCTTTATTATGTGATGTGTTTTTTTTTAATTTTTTTTTATTGGTAACTCCTACATGAACTGCATTGAAATGGGGGAGGGGGGGGATGTAAACATGGCAAAAAGTGAAAGCATTGGGATGGATGTTCGCTTGATGTTAGGATGTTAACACTGCGATTTTAAAATGATCTATGAATTTGAGGATGTTTTCAGGTTTGAGAAATATGATGGGAAAATATTTATCATGCTGCGGGAGGAAAGGCTTCCAGGAGGTGTACTTGATAACATTTTGACTAATCGTAGAATTTGAGCAGCATCTTTTCTTCTCCACAGTGCCTCTTCTCTTCAGATGGATAAATATCCACTTGGGCAGCTTTAAGAGACACGTGAAAGAACACTAGTGGAAACAGAAATACTCCTGCGCATTGTTTGTAGTATCATCCACCTCGTGTGGCATCGTTACACAAATAAGCAGTCCGACAACTCTAACACACGGCAACACATCATAATACCTGCCCAGCTGAGCTGAACCGTCAAACCTGCACTTAAGAACTTATGAGTACACACAGGACTTTTTCTTTAGCGATATAACTCTTATGTTGCATCACATAAACCCATGATAAGCATTTTGGTGATCACAATACAAGCCTTCTTTAGCACGTTTTGTATGGTCCCCCCCCCCCAAACACTCAGGCCTTTATCTGTTCTGTTTTATAATAAAAGAGAAACAGTTGCATTTTAAACTACACATTAAGATGAGTTTACCTATTTAAATCTAGATTTGAACACTGTTTTGCTATTCTGATCTTATTAAGCTTGTTGGTTGTAATGAAAGAGCAATCGCTTTTAATTTAACAGGAGGTTGTGGCCATTTTAAAGTTTAATTTATTATAATTTGGGTGATTTCGTTTTTTTTTTTGTTTTTTTTCTTTAGCTGCACAACTAAAAATCATTTCTCTTTGTTGCTGAATTAATGTATGATTTATTTCTTGTCACTTTGTTGCAAATGAATGAGGAGTTGGAAAATTTTATGCTTCCAAAAACAAGCTATTTATAAACATGGCCTCGTCTCCTACAAGTCGATTGTATTGTAATCAACTTTAACCAGCAAAAAATAAATAAATCACTTAAAGTATTAAAGCCTAAATGTTTGCCCTAATAAACGATGGTCCTTTAATTGTTCTGCAAATCAAATTAAAGTACATGTATAAGTAAACTCTTTTGTTTTGAATTTGTGATACCACTTTATCTCTGCTTTCACCATGTCGATGAATATTTATATATTACTAATTCTAATACTAATATGTGATGTATGAATATATAGAAATATTGTGATAAATCTCGGGGTCTTGTTCATGAGTTGGGTGCAGCATCTGTACTGATTCATTTGTTATACAAAACATTAGTGGTAAAGGGGGAGATAAGCCATAAGATTTACGAGTCGGTCTATATCCCTACCCTCACCTATAGGAACTCAACTATATGAATATACAGTATATGAACCAAAAGAACAAGATTGCGATAGGTTGAAATGAATTTCCTTTGGAAGGTGGTCAGGCTTACTTTTTCCAAGATCGAATGAGAAGTTTGGAAATCCAGAAGGAGCTCAGAGCTGCTGCTCCTCGACATCAAGAGGAGAAGTTGAGGTGGTTCAGACACATGATGTTCCACTGCTGTTGGAGGTCTACAAGGCATGGCCAGGTGGGGAGAGGACCTAGGGTCGCCCAAGGACAAACTGGGGGGGTGTATATTTCTCGACTGGAGGAAGTTGACGGGGATGTGTGGGCATCTTTGCTTCTCTTGATACCACCTCAACCCTGAATTGTACTAAATAGTATAGAGAATGGTCAGCCTAGATGGATATATTTAATCGAATTACAAAGGGCACAGAACTTAACGTAGTTTATGAATATGAATACACTAATACAATAATACTAATAAAGTCCTCGATCTCTAGAGCTTATGTAATGGCAGAATTTTTTCTCAGGGTGTCGATTACAGTGAGCAAAGATTGTAATTCTTTGGCAGGTATAGTTCATTATAAGTTCATTATAAACTTCCGTGAAGCCTGACACACAAAATGACCTCATAGCATGCTTTTTGTCTTCTTCATTGTGTCCTGACTTTTTTTCTGTGGTGTCAGCTGAAGACTCTGGATTAGTTTAAACAACCAACATTTCCAAAATGGTGGAATATGTTTATGATTTCTCCACAAGATGGCATCAGAAGTCCACATACAGTACTACTTAACATTATCAGGCAGTGCTGTGTGTGTGTGTGTGTGTGTGTGTGTGTGTGTGTGTGTGTGTGTAGACTGGAGGAAGCAGACTGTGCATAAAAGTTTATATTGCCAGAGATCAAGGAATTATTTGGCCAAAACCACATTTTTATCCAATGTTCTCTGTTTCCCAGCTGCAACTGATGAACTACGACATGTTTGTATCAGACTTTGACTACTCAGCTTTGTACTTAGATTGGATTCTTCCGAATTGGCAAGCCATTTTGATAAAAGTGTCACAAAGCACAATAAATCTAATTCTCTGTTGACACATGGTTGATTAACACCTTATTAGTCTCGACTAAGTCATGACGAGATTTCAGGCTTACAAATCTGCATTTGTAGTTGCTTGTACTGTAGTTGTAGATGCAGGACAAGGGGTAGAAGGGGTGCAGTTGCACCTGGGACCTTAAGGGGATAAAAAAAAATGTTGAGATAAAAATACAACATTTATATTTATGACAATTCATGAAGTACATGTGAAAGTTCCATTTA
This sequence comes from Clarias platycephalus, assembly GCA_030068275.1. Classification (NCBI taxonomy): domain Eukaryota; kingdom Metazoa; phylum Chordata; class Actinopteri; order Siluriformes; family Clariidae; genus Clarias; species Clarias platycephalus. The sequence continues at coordinate 12,744,557 of JAQQZT010000010.1, forward strand.
TGCATCCATCCAGTCAAGCCAACATCACTAAGTGACTGGAGTGACCTATGATTTTACACTAGCAGTCATTAAGTTATCAACTTTTTAAGTCTAATGTTACATCCACCAATCTGACTGAAGTATTGTGATATTTGGGATGGTTGTATGTGTTTACTTGCTCCCAAAACCATGAATTGTACCAGCACTGGCCTTAGGCTTAATTGAAATGTGACTGTTGTCATGTCCAGGATATAAAAATGAGTTCATAATACTGTTTTTCAGTTCTACTTGGATTTGTTTGTTTGTTTCAGAGAATTGAAATGAATAAAGGAAATGATCATGAATCGGTTCTCCTCTACAGTGAACTAAATTAGTCACATATCAACTGGATGATTCATATCTTCATGATCTTCCCTCCAGTCTGTATATGGACTTTGCATGTTTCCACCCATGCTTGATGGCGTTCATCAAGGTACTCTGGTTTCCTAACGCACCTTATGCAGTATAGGCTGATTGATGTTTCAAAAATAGCGTGTGTGTACTTAGGCCCTGCCTTGTTCCCGATGTTTCCTGGGACAATACATCATTATAAGATTATTAAACCAATTTCTAGACCTTTTAATACATTTAAGCATTTGACTTTCCAATTGTAAGATGAGTTCAAGTCATGTGATGAAATTTCTAGGCGTAAAAGTAATAAACAATTACAGAAAGCTACAAGTGATGAGACTTAACCAGAGTAAAACATTTGAATGGTGCAAACATTTTAAAGAAGGCCATCCATCCATGAATGATGATCCCGTCTGAGGTGGCTCAGAGCCCACTCTAGTCGTTCCTGTGAACATTCAGCGATCGGAACGCCTGATCCTGGAAAATCAATGAATAACTTGTCGCTAACTTGTGGAAGAGATGCGTCTCTCTGAGAAAACTGTACACCCAATTAATCACAAACACCACTTGCACATTCCAGGAACTCACCTGGGAGTTACCCCATACAGTCCTGACCTCATTCAAGTATACATGTTTGTGCCATTAAAGGAGTTCCTGGGAGGCCAGATATGAGGTTTCAGATATGAAGTAGGCAGATCGATCCTGGCACCATTGTACTGAGAAAACCTTCTACCGTGGTGGTATCCAAGCGAAAGTGCATCAGAGTAACAGGGGAATATATAGAGAAATAAAGGGAGTCTTTTCTGTCATTCGGCGCAATTAAAAGTCCTGGTTTGACTTGAATGCCACTTATGATGTGAGAATACTGTAAGATAGCTAGTTTAGCTTTTTTTTATTTTATTATTAATTATTGCTTAAAAGAAGCAAAATCATCTGCCCGTGGAACATATCAATTCCACTTGCTTTTATCTAAAATATGTACAAAACATCTTCAATGATTTTATACTGCATATGTTTATTGTAATCATAAAAAGATTACATTTTAGATCTATTCCCTTGAGAAGATGCATTTTTTAACTAAGCGATGCACTGTTATCCCTCATCTTGGATGCATTAACTGAGATGATTCTAATAATCAATAAGCATTATTAATAATACTGTAAATGTCTAAGGAGCTATAAAAGATCTAAGCATATAATGTAATTAATGTACTTTTTTTTAAGAGAAGTAACGATTAAACAATGTTTTCAAAGTTGTTTTGCTATGAATAAATAAAGACCAAATGCACCATGAGTTGATCATAGAAAATATCATTTTTACTAGAGAAGGTTACAAAAAATCACTTTACAGGATTCATAAAACTTTTCAAATCAAATGGACTATGAAACATCTAGGACTACAATCCCATCAACGTACAATGGCTAATTATATTTAGGGGAGGACAGGGGAGAAGGAGGAAAACACCGCCTATCATAATTCATCAGAACAAGTGGACTACACATCACCTACAGAGTGAAAGCAAAAAAGAGGACTATCATCTTTCCATCATGCAATAACGAGGGAACGATAAAACATCCAGGCACACTTCTTTTTAAACAAAAAAAAAAAGTACTTGTGGGCACATCCCTGCAGTCACGTCCCCTTTAAACAGAACAGAACATAGCGCAAGAAACTTCAATATTTAGCATTGTATGAGTGGACAACACTAACATGCTTTCAAAAAAGATGTCTGAAAGAAGAGTCGTGTTGTAAGAGAGAAAATTGAAACCAGCGATAAAAAGATTTACACTAATAATGAAAGAAAGGCTCAAATATAAAATACCATATCATAAAATCATAAAATCATCGAAAAATTCTGTACTTGTACATGGCAGTTTTGGGAATTATATATGCACATAATAAAAGGAATCACTGTTTGAATCACAAAACTTGGTAAATATCAAGCCATGAAAAGTTTCACAAGAAGAGAGCAAAAACACCAAAAGCATATATATAAAATTTATATATTCTTATGGGAAATGGCGGGAGGTCCAGTAAGTTTGTTTTGTTTGTTTGTTTGTTTTTCACTATCACTATGAGACATTTTACACATGTTGGCTTTACTATCCATCGGTAATGTCACATGATGTCACATGACATTGATATTTAATCATTTCTGTGCTGGTCGTTACAGGGGAATGTGATCTTTACTCCTGGATGAGCATTTACAGTTGTAGAGAGAGAATGTAATAATGAAAAAACAAACCACCCGCAGTGTTTCACATGCAGTGTTTTGTATTTTTTATTTTGTAATTTTTTTTATTGTGCGTACTATTGATCTTTTTTTTTAAAAGTATTTTTATCTGAGTTTTTTTATTTTATTTGAGTAATATTTTTTCCACTTATGCTGATTTTCTATTTTTCTTCATTATCTATGTTTAAATTACAATTCGTACATGCCCCATTTAATATTTATTATTGACTCTAATTAAACACATATGATATTTAAACCCAGTTGTTTGTACTTTGTAATTATCCGGACCAGTGTTGCTGCTTTTGTTTATTACTGATAATTGATACTTAGGTTACAGTTAATTTTTTTTTTTCCAGGAATCACCACTTTTCTCTTAAAGAACAGAAAGTCTTAAAGAGTGAATAAATATATGAGTATTTAATTTTAAGAATAGTGCAACATATCAAACATAGATATAAATATGCTAAATGCCTCACTCTAAATGTCAAGCTAGACATAAAACCAGCACTTTTATTTTCAATTTCTTCACATTGATTAATTGATTTGACTTGAGGGTGTTTTTTTATATTGATATGCTGTACAATTCAGAAAAAAAACAGTTTTTGTGTTTTATGGACTAAAAAAATTAAGATAAAACTAGAAAAACGACACTTTTCATTTGCACCATTAATCAGTTTGCCATAATCTTGTATCTGTTCTGTATCAAATTTTTCTATACTAAACCAGTAGGTTGTGGACCAAAAGAACATGCTTAGTGGCCAGATCGAAGTTAGAAAATGCCTTTCAGAATTAAAAAAAGATGTACAAATAGACTAACATTCTGAACACTCTGCTCTTGTAATGCCAATTTATGAAAATGTATTCATAGTTAGAATATTGTTGTTGACTTTTTTATATTATTGTGCATTAAATGTGTTGTAATTTATTTCTAATGTACTTATTACATCACGTCTATTTCTGCTCTCAGTTAACAAACAAACTAAAGTCTTGATGTAGAAATATAATTATTGTCAATTTGAAAAATTATGGTGGTTTAGTAATATATTTTCTCCAAGGAGCCACAGATTATTTTAGGAACATGATAATTTACAATATTCAACAACTTTTCTGAATGTTTTGCTGGCATTTTAACTTCACATTTATTTTAACCTCCATGTGAGTAGACCTGGAGCTTTTAACAACCTTCGGTCTATGTCTAGCAGCAACGGCTAATGTGGCATCTACCATTTTTATACCCATGGTATCAAGTACCAGTATAAAAAAGAAAAAGAACCAAAAAAATGTTCGTAGTAAAAAAAAAAAAAAAAAACGCAGTTTAGGAAACCATTAACCAAGAGCGATACACAGAGAGAGAGAGAGAGTGAGAAAGAAAGAGAGAGAAAGAAATACAGAAAGACAGAGAGATTTCATATTAAACCAGGCATACATTATTACATATTAAAAAAAACAACAACATTCACACACACGTTCACTCAATTCCTGCAAAATGTCTGTAGCATGTTAGTGCAGACAGTAAGTGCTGTGAGGTTGTGTGTTACTTCAACAGTGTCAACAACAGTCATAACCTGGAACATTTAACTTTCAGTTTTAGCCATTAGTCATTAAAAACACAGAAATAATTACTGTTCTCAATATCACGCATGCATTTCCTTACCATCGTACCAACAGGAAGTAAAACACGTCTTGTGACTGTCATGTAAAATCGAGAAACGATGGCTGTAACTGCTCTATAACACACTGTTGCTGTAGCACACTACTAGGCCGTGTTAGTTAGCTCTGTGTTAAGTGTGTGTGTGTGTAGTTGTGGAATTAAGTCGATGTCAGCCTCATTTACGAGTATGAGTTGAGGCCTTCCTTGGAGCGCGACTGCACGTCCTGCAGCTCACCATCATCCTTGGTCTTGATGTCTTGGTACGCGTGAGTCTGCTGGCACGCACCCTTCAAATATGCCCAGTTCGCGGACAAGATCATCAGGTAGTGGATCTGCAAGAAATAGAAACAAGGACAAAGAAAGAGAAGAAGAAAAAGTGGGGAATTAGCAGTGAGTGGGTTAGTCAGCTAAAGCTAAAAGAGTTAGCATCAGAAAGTTTTAATTGTAAAATTAAATGTATAAAATGTTTTAATTGATGCAGTGTGGAGTAACATGAATCATGGCTGGGATATGTTAATTTTGGATGAGATGTATGTTAGTGAACAGGGCAAGCTAAGCTATGCTACTGCTTACAGCTAACCTACGGTAGCTAACAATTTTAGGTTAGCAAAAGATTTTCTTAGTAAAATGTTCTAGGAAATTTGGGTTCAAAAATAAACATACACTAAAAAAAACCATTTAATATAAAGTTTGTCAACTGCAAACATTTTAACTATAAAGATATTGACTGACATAGCAAAAATGTTAGTGGTTTGTATGTAAGTGGAAACACTAGGTAAGTATAGTCCTAATAACAATATCAAGCAAAATAGTATTACAGCAGATGTTTTATATCAATGAAAGATTGTTATTTAGAGAATATTACAGTCTAACCTACTAAGTAACCTGGCGAATACTTACTGAAATTTGTAATAATGTTCTCTGTTAGCTAGCAGCATTCACTTACACCTAAAGCTGTTTGACTAAATAAAAAGACAGAGTTCTTGTTCTGCATATTAAATGTTTATTTCCCATTAAGACTTACTGGTCTTGAAGCAATTCTATATCTTAACTTGACAGTGAATAAAAAGTCCAAGCATGGCCAAAGTCATTAAAAAATCACAAGAAACATTACATAGCCCATTACAAAACCTAAAAAAAAAAAACTCAGGATCTGTAAAAATACAATTCATGCCCTTCACAGGTACAATTGATGGGAAGTGAATGTCATTGTTGAACTGAGATGAAAATCACACCAAATGTTTCTATTAACCTTTTATTCACCGCCCAAATCCACTAAATAAACTCCCTCAGGCTGTAGTACTTAAACTACCCTTGGCTTTGATTGCTGGTGCCTCAGGGCATTTATGGTACAAAGTAATGGACAGAACAAATCCCTTAATTCTGATCCTGGGCGTGAGACTACTTACTCATTAGATTCTACAGCACAAACACATTGAAGATCTTTCTAGCAGACTTGAGTTAATGTTAAAATGACAGGTCTTATGGCAATCACTGGTTTTAAGCCCAACTTATCATTGACATAGATAAATGCAGTGAACATTCTCTAGAAACCAAACCAAACTTTTTGATCGTAACAAGACACAATTTACTGCACTACTTGTTCGTGATGATGAATATAAACCTCAGTAAACTACAGCATGGTCCATGGTGTCAGTAGTACACTTTCTTTTCTCTATCTCCATTACTACATCCCTCAACCCTCTTCTACCTCTTCTTCTTGTCAAAACATTGCCTACACTTTGTGCTTGCCCTCTCAAAACAGCAAGTTTTAGAACTTAGTGGTGTGGCTGTGGTCGTGGCTCTTAAACTTCAGCACGGCATAGTTATATGTGGTGGCCATCATGTAGATGAGCTAGGAGGAAGAGAGCAGAGGAGAATAGAGCAAGTGGGTGATGCGGAATTCAATCTTGTATAAATGGGAGTCACATTTGCACAAGCACACTGAGCATTAGTCAAGGAACCTTTGGCACTACACCTTTAACCTTCATGTTATGTTTGGCTGAAACTGACAGAGCAAGAAATAAAACTTAGAGTATTTGTGGGAGTAGGTGGAAGTAGTGGGTATTTGTGTGAACAGGAGGCAGTGGATAAAAAAGCTGAAGCGGTGGGTGAGAGTAGTTGGGTTATCTGTTGAAGGTGGTCAGATTATCTATGGGATTGGTCATGTATATGTGGGATTGTGTAGGAGTGACCAGGGTATCGATAGGAATGGGTGGGAGTGCTTAGAGTGACATTTGATGGGAGTGGTCGGAGTACCTGTGTGAATGGGTGGGAGTTGTTAGAGTATCTGTTGGGAGTGGAAGCAAGTGGTGGAGTATCTGTGTGAGTGAGTGGGAGTAAGGTAGGTGGAGTATCTGTGGGAGTGGGAGACAGTGGTCAAAGTATCCGAAGGAATGGGTAGGAATGGTCAGAAAATCTTTAAGAGTGGTTTGGAGTGCTTGCAATATCTGTAGGATAGGTCATCTGTGAGCATGGGTGGGAGGGGTCAGAGAATTTGTGGTAGAGGTAAAGCACATCATTCTCAGATTGAAGACACTCACAAATTAAGTAATTTTAAATACTAAAGCTCTAAAGATATTTCTAACCACAATTTGTAAGTGGCGAAGAATGCCATTGAGAGTTTAGATGTGCATAGATACAATGAACAAAATCATGAATCACCATCACAACAGTCTTAAATTATTTTCTCAAAAGGCCCAAGTTCCTCAGGTAGTACAAAATCACAGAAATGTTTATGTAAAATGTAAATGCATGTCATTTGCTGAATTTGTGGGAAAATAAATTTTTTAACTATATATATTTATCTTACCAGTGCAATCACAGTGGCCCCAGCTCCAGCACATGCAACAATGTAGAGATGGTAAGACAAATAGAACTGTTGAAGGAAAAGTAAGACACGTCAGAGCCACAACCCACTGAACAATTCACTCACAGAATAAGTTCATTCAAAGGAGAATAATTATGTTAATAAGATATAACACTTTTACGGAATAAAACCTTACGAGGGTTTTCAAGTCAAACTGGGACTTGATGTGATGAATTTTCTTTTTGACATTTACGTAAGCACAGTACTGCAATAAGCCTCATAGCTGCAGTAAGACATTTGAATGGTGCAACAGTTTTAAATTCTGTACATCCATAAATAACGATCTCAGACGAGGTGGCTCAGTGCCTATTGCAGTCGTTCCCGTGAACATTCAGCGAGTGGATGCCTTGAGATGGGTCTGTCTGTAGGAACTGTATATACACATTCATGAACACCACTTGCACTTTACACCAACTAGCCTGGGAGTCATATTCTCTGTACAATTCTGACCTTTTTCCTGAGCCATTTCCACATGTTTGCGCCATTAAAGGTGTTCCAGGGAGGCCAGGGTTTCAGACATGAAGCAGGCAGTCTGATCATGGCTACTTTGATGGTACTGTATTCAAGCAGTTGTGAACCGCTGGGATAAGTACATTAGTGTAGCAGGGGATTACATAGAGAAATAATAGTAGTTCTTACTATGCAGAATCAAAAGTCCTGGTTTGATTGATTGCCCTTTGTACACCTCTTAAGACAAAACCGTTATTAATTACTTAGAAATGGATGTTATTAAATATATAAAGATTTATATCCATTATTGCTGTCATGCACACTCGGTCCGCGACCGGCACTAGGACCCGGAAATAATGCGGTCGTGAACCAGGAAGTATAAAAGGA
>JAQQZT010000010.1:12756175-12777593 GCA_030068275.1 Clarias platycephalus
TATATATATAAAATGTGCTTTTAATACATTAATTACTGTCTGATAAGAGATCGTTCAAACAATGCTATCAGTTGTGTATGCTCTATATGCTCAAAACTAACATATATAGCACATAAAACTGTTGATTTTAACATTCAAATAGTGAATTGATTAAGTCTGATATACGTCAGAACGAGGATTATTGTCACTCTTTTAAAACCTGGATACAAATTTACTATTCTAGTTACTTGTTAATCCTGAGTGAACTTTAACGCAGTCATCCTTGACTTCCTGTACCTGTGATAAGTTGTCCCCCCACATACATGATCTGATCTTTGTGCCTCATTTCTGCATGTATGTGTACACAAAATGAACATTTGCTCAGGTTTTTAGATTAGATTTTTTAATACAGTCCCCCCAACTCAGCCCCTCCATGTCGTCTAAATTGCTTGTTGTGAATATACGTACTGTATACACGTGGGGCGTTCAGGTCAAACCGGGTTACAAGCACAGTCATGAGACTCTGAGCTTCAGTAAAAATTTGATTGGTGCAAACATTTTAAAGAAGGCTGTATGTCCATGAACGAGGTGGCTTGTGAGAACATGTGGAATGCTCTTGGGAAAAATAAATAAATAAATTTGTTTGTCCTGACAAAGTAGTCTTTGTAATGGATTCAGACTTTTTGGAGTCTATTGCACCCTGAGCCATATGTCTTTAGCCTGGAGTTCAAAAGCAATAATAAAAATAATAATAAATAAAAACCAGCACCAGCATTGATCTAGTGGTTATATAGTGGTCTTCAGAAGAATTTTGGGCAAACATATTCAGACACAATATGTAAGACTGGAGCAGATGGTGGTACATAGTGTTACCTAAAATACATTCCTATTTCCTGTGCATGTCTCTCATTTCCACTCCTACTCCCACTACATGCAAATCCACCGAAACCACCAATCCAAATGCACATCGCGCATAAAAGAAAGGTGACAATTGTGGATCGTTTATGTGTAGAATATATACACACACACTCACACATCACCGAGGGTTACATTGTCGGGTGTCATTTGCGAGAAATGTTTCTCCAGCATTGTCATGGTGCTCGTCAATGCCACATGCCCACAGCCGCAGAACAGAGCCACGCCTGAGAAGCACAGGATGGTGGCCACTAGCGAGGCGTACGGCACGCCGCCCAGGCATTTGATGCAGCAGTCCAAGCAACCTGCAGGCAGACGGAAAAACGAGAAAGTGATTATACGGCGGTATTAGATTACTGAGACACAGCAGCAGTCGGCAAGATCGTTTAAATTCACCACACATTAGACAAGGTAATGATTTTCTGGCTCTGAGGCTAATGTGTGGAGATTAATGAGGTTAATTATTATCATTCATAGCATCAACTGCATGCCAAAAGCATCACACACTTCACACATTGCTCTAATGCAAGTCGAAAGGAGCGAAGCATCTGCATTAAATATGTCTTTGTTGGTTCGCTTTGTGGAAAAAGTTTAAACCGTGAAAATGCGAGTTTCCATTAAAGCGGGGATTTTACAGTTAGACGTCTTAGTTATTGTTTCCTTTATGAGTCAGAGGGAAGGGAAAAAAAGGACTTTTTCCAATTAGTTATGGTCTTTTGGCAGGTGGGCTTTTTCAGCTTAACAGCTGAGTAAGCAACAGTTAGAAGTATGTGGAAAAGATGCACCCCTTATAGTAATACTGGGTCCGGATAGCGCTACAGTGGTCTAAGTGTACTCAGAAGAAGAAGTGAAATAAACCAGAACTGGAACGCTACAGTTTTTGTTTTAGATCGGTTTGGCAGATGTTCTGTTTTCACCGCAAATGTTGTTGTTGTTCTTTCGACAAGGGGTCGCCACAGCGGAATATCCAGTCCGCACTACAACTTGGCACTGGTTTTACGCCGGATGCCCTTCCTGACGCAACCCTACCATTTTATCCGGGCTTGGGACCGGCACTGCAACCAGTGGCTGGGGTTTGGGCACTGGCTGGGAATCGAACCCGGGCCTTCCGCATGGCAGGCGAAACACTAGAGCCTTCTTGAATTAACAGAACTGTATTATTATACAATTAAAAAAAGATACAATGTAAACTCAGCAAGCAACATTCATATCAGTTATTTTCAGATCCACAATGAGCGACAGCCAAGAGAGAAGTTCATGAAACCATCCAGGATTGTGGTTGAACGGCTCTGTGGTTAGGTTAGGTGTAACATTATCAAACTAACTTCCTGGTAATTTTCAATAAATATTATATTATACTTGAGTGTGTTACAATTGTGGCTTAGTGGTGTCGTCTTGCACCTCCAGGGTCTGGGGTCGATTCCCGGCTCGGGTCTGTGTGCATGGAGTTTGTATGTTGTCCCCGTGCCCTGCGATAGATTGGCACCTCACCCAGGGTATACCCTAAGTCTCTTGGAAATTTAGTTTTTTTTACATCAACAAAGCATTAATATTGAAATTGGATATATATTTTAATATTTTTAAATCCTGAACTTAAACCAGTGGCTTCCTTATTCAGGAACTAAAGGCACAACAACACAGACCTACAGTAAGCACGTGTACTAAACAGTACATCACAAACTCCTCTACATTTTACAAGAAAATGTCTTTCTTGGAAATAGAAGTGAAAAAAGAGCAAAGTACTAAAATACTTGTTATTTACATTTAGGCATTTGGCAGACGCTCTTATCCAGAGCGACTTACATTTTTTATCTCATTACACATCTGAGCAGTTGAGGGTTAAGGGCCTTGCTCAAGGGCCCAACGGTGGCAACTTGGTGGTTGTGGGGTTTGAACCTGGGATCTTCCGATCCATAGTCCAATGCCTTAACCACTGAGCTACCCCTGTTGACTTGTTGTAGCCACAGGGAACATTACATAACACATGGGTTTACCATCCCATGACAGCATAAGATCAAAAATCATTACCCACATATTAAAGGATACTATCAATGGTAGTATCTGTCTACTACCTGTTCTGAAGGAAACCTGGGGATTTAAAGTCTGGCAAAATAGTACAGAGTTTATTGTAACAGGAAACTTACAGCAATGAAAAATCTTCTACATTGTGTTGGGCTGGTACATAGTTTGGGACGATGATTATAATCTATGTCTTTACCTATAGTATATCATTATAATTACCTATACCAGCTCAGCATGCTGCTCTGGTGCTGAAACAGAAAGTCAGTGTACATGATCACATATAGACAGCAGAGATTTACTCTGACAGACAGTATTGCATTCATTGGATGCCATTTACTGTATGTTGTAAAAATCATAATAAATTATATATATATTTTTCTGAATCAGGGTCAAAGGCACTGGATCTTCAACTTAAAGTTTAAATATTAACAAATTCATCCTATTTCAATATTACTGCTTTGTTGGTGTAAAAAAAAAATGGTAAAAACACTGGAATGGAAGTTTGACTCGCATAACCCAGTTAGAATGATGAAACTGGGGGATTTTGCATATGACCTGAAGCCCTCTATATAGTTCATGAAACTGAGTACCCTTGAGCAATTTTAAGCAAAATTAATCAATTGTTTAAATTCACTGTTAATCAAAGCACATGAGTGAAAATCACTTTGCATTCAAAAAGACACCATGCTTTTTGTCATAACTTGCTAAGAATGCTAAAGGATATAAAATAAAAGAAATCGCATAGAAATTGTGTAAACATCAGTAAATTTACACTCTTTATTACTAATCAGAAATGTAGAGGGCATATAGAGGATCTGTGGCATGACAGTTAAACCAAACAAGAAACTACGCCAAGAACTATAAGCCAGGAGAAAACACAGATATAAAGTTAAGTCCTTGAAAGCTCCGAGTCCTTTGACCCACTCATCCATTTAGTGATGCAAATTTATTTCCAAGCTATACAGTCTCCCTGAATATACTGTACCATCTGTTCCACAGCACCGGCCGCTAATGCATCCTGCAGCACTGCAATCAGCAGGAGCCATAAATGTTAGAAACATTAACTTGTGATCAAAGGTATCATTGACAGTTAATTTATATGTGTACATTGTAATGATTTCATTTTAAAAACCTGATGTCGTAAAATGGAGGGAAACATTTATATGGATGTAAGATTCAGCAACGTCGATATGAACAAGATAGAGATGTAAGATGGAGGGTGGACATCATGTCCTATGACTATTTAAATTTTATATAATAGCTGTTAAAAATAGCTGTGAACACACACACACATGCAGACACACACACACACACACACACGCACATACACGCGCACAAATTGAGAATAAAAGACGGTGTTACAATCACATGCTCTCGCACATTTCCACTGTTTCCATGGAAACCCTTTCCCATCGGCATCCTGAATGCTTTCCAATCGCAGTGAACTGATCTGCGTGTGGAAACAGGCGCTTCCACAAATGAAAACCTTTCATTGTACACTCACTTAAAAAAAAATGCTTTGAAAATTGTAATTACGAAAGATCACGCACCAAGCACCATATTTCACATTATCTTTTGTGCAACCTTTATGTTATCACACAGGAGCATTTATACATCAGTTATGCTCATTTTATAGGCTCTTACACTTTTACAAATTTGATTTGTTGGGTGAGATTCAGAAATGGTGATATGGACAAGATGGAGACATAAAATAGGGAGGATATATTATAATCGTTTAAATCGTATATAAAAGACGTTAAAATGGGTTAGTGCAGAAGTTCCTCTCTTTATATGCTCTTCAACTCTCGTATTCTTTTACAATGACATATGAATAAAATTTGTGGTCAGTCTGTTCAGTTCTGCACAGTTAAGCCATTACAGTTTACTCCACCTAAGCCATTACAGAGATATCTGAACAGACTATGACAAATATTTTATCAAGCTATTAAGCAATTAAACCCATTCAATTTGCAACCCATTAACCCGCAATTCAAACCGTTTTAATGCTTTAAAGCTACAGAAAAAGCATTGTCTGAAGAAAGTGTAATAGGAAAGAGTTAAGTCTACAAAGCAGTGAGTGCTAATTGAGGAGCTGAAGTTCTTATGAGTTATTGCATAAGAGCATGAAGGACTGTTACGTAACTGATTTATCCAATTAATAAATCATGCTCATGACGTAATGAAGCAAGCTGAGATATGGTGGACACTCTACAGATTTAATCTCCAGGACTGGTAATAAATATGGCTTGAGTTGAAGTTACAATGTTTATTAAAACAGCTGCCTATAATTTGGGTAAGTGTCCAACCTCCAATGTAATACACAATAAAATCATTTGCCAAGAAAGAATTCATCTTTAGGTCCACTGAACTGGATCAGACAAAACAGTTTTACTATACAAATACTAAAAGTATTGGTATGGTAAAGTCATACTGGGCATTTAGTTTAACTTGGTTGCACCGCATAATTTCTAAGTCTGAAACTTTTTCTAATTTCTGGTGAACTTCTCCTCGACTTTTGGTAGTTGTCAATAAAATAGCTACTTAGCGAAGAATCTTTTGGCCTGAGGCACCCCATATCCTGTAAGAACAAAAGATTCAACCAGTTTGGACAAGTAAGAAATTTCACTTTCAGTTGCTCCAACCTAAGATCTGGTGAAAGAGGCTGTATTTGTTTGAAAGTAACATTTCAAAAAGATCTATCTTTCCTCGATCTATTTCACATGACTCCAAATTTAATGATTAATAATGCCTGTAAATATGTATTTCTGAAACAGCTTGCAGAATCACTGACTACATTTTTAGATAATTAAAAAAGAACATCTAATGTGTCCACCAATAAAAGTGATATTTTTGCTTAAATATCCATTCAGTGCTCTTACTGCAAATTGCTTCTGATTTATGAATTGTCAACTTAACTAAAACATCCGTGCTATATAAGAAAATTAATTGTCCTAAAAGTAGAAGTCCTATAACTTCTGCAATGGTCCAGTGGTCACCTATGGTAATCTTTAGGCTTTTTCTCATCTCTCTCATCTGCAAAGAAAATGCTTTAGTCGGATAGAGCTGCTTCTCTATGTATAGGAAATCAATGACCTACTCATTATAGCAAATGTTCTGGGCCACTGAGTCTCTGAATCATCCCTTTAATAAAGAGGACATCAGTATTTAGTCTACATAATCTCCCTCATATTTACATTCTGCCATGCATTTATCTTCTCACTCAGTAAAAAAACATTACAACCCTGTAACTCAGTTACACGTCTTAGATTTTTCCTGCCTCCTGCTGCAAACATGTGTGATGCTGCAAACATGTGCTGGGAAACTAACGACATGGTCCGCATTAAAACAGCAGGCACACCAGCCTCTAAAATGTTATTGCTTCTTCTGATGTATCTAAGATTAACACCATCAGTAAAGCGAACTTTCCATAGGAACATTATCCAAAGGCTAGACAGCAAATAAAACAAACTACAGCATCTCATGAAGGACAGACCCCCTGCCTGGTTAAAACCAAAGAGGAAGGACTCTGAGACAACACTCTTCCTGGTTAAGAGATCAGTATAGCTTTCATCTTGTCCCGTTTACCTTTAGTTTTCTGTTACTTGAGTGAGTCAGGTAGATGGGGCTACACCGACTTACATCACTGGAATATTAGCAAGCAGACGCATATGGAAGAGCGGATCTCAACATATAGAGCTGAAATTATTTAGAAAACCATTCATATTAATTTATTCAGCTCATAATCTTGGGAAATATTGTTTTGGGTTTGTGTGCACGGAGTTTGCATGTTCTCCCTGTGCTTGGTGGGTTTCCTCTAAGAACTTACAAATTTTCTCCAACAGTCCAAAGACATGCACAGTAGGCTAACCTGCATTCCACAATTGCCCGTAGTGTGGCTGAGTGTGTAAGAATGTTTGTGCATGTGTGCACTGTGATGGATTGGCAAACTGTCCAGGGTGTACCGCTCCTCATCCCCAAAGTCTGGAATAGGCTCCACAGGATAAGTGGTGTAGAAAATGAATGAATAAATGACTGATGCACAAAAAACTGTGGGACTGAAAAAAAAAATGTCCCTTTCAAATGTCCTCATGATCTCGAAGGCTGTAATCTGGTTGGCTTGTTGCACATCAACCATGTATACACATTTGTGTATTTAATTTTAGAGACATATAAAACAACATACACTACTGTACTGTATCTGCAAGAACTATGGGAAAGCCAATCAAAATGTCTCGTTCTTCTTTTGGCCACGTTCATTGGCAAATCATACCTATAATGTTACAGCAACATTTCTAGCTATAAAAACAGCTATAGTATGTTTATAGTAATTTGATACCTACATTTATTAGGGATGCCATCATAAATTTTTTAATCGAAAATTCTGAAAAAGATTGTCTTTACACTGTCTAAGCATCTGTCATAAACTTTATTGAACATTTAATTTCCTTGTCCAAACTGAGACCAATGATCAGCTACCGGTTTAATGGACCACTACTAGAATTACATAAGTAAGTAAGTAAGTAAATAAATAAATATTTGTACAGAAGAAAAAAAAATCACTATGCTGTATCCAAAACACTTGAAAGAGGCCTGGCAACAATCTGAAAACAGCACAAAAGACTTCCTCTCTCCAAAGCTGAACACTAGGCACAGTGTCCATCTACTGCAGCTTTTTGAAGGCTTTCAGCATGTTCTGCGGTTTATCTTTATCCTGAAGTTCCCCATATAGATGAAAAATCGTTTTCCGTGAAAAGCAGTACAGTCGAGAGACAGTTCAAACCAAGAGTTGGGGAAATGAAAAAAGAAAGCATTTGAAGGAAACAAGCAAAATGCAGAGAGAGAGGCAGAGAGAGACAGAGTGCGTGAGGGAGAACGAGAGTGAGCAAAAAGCATTTTTCGGCCCAGGGGCCAGTGAAAAGCGGTTGTCATGGAAGCATGTTGCCCATGACCCAGTTGAGCGCAGTTGACTGTCTGAGCGTTGCCACAGTTTCCACACACTTCCCACACACATGTACCCCCGGGGTGTGTGTGTGTGAGAGCGAGAGAGAGTGTCAGTGCGAGAGAACTGGAAACAGCACAAGAGTGAGAAAGAGCAAGGCTAAATGTCTATGTGTTTGAGCTTGATAGTGGATATAGTAATGAACAGGAGAGGGTCACGCGCCTTAGGATGTGTCTAAAATGTAAAAGATGGCTGCATAGACTGCAACTGGAATAAAGAAGCTAGCATACATATAGTATTTTCTTAGTTATCCCTTAATACTGTTCATCATTTAGAGTCTACCAAATGTCAACCATTGTGAGAGTAGTTTGCGTATGCATGCCATTTAATATATAACTACGAAAAACAGTGCTATCACTAATATGAATCATAAACTTACAATCTACAAAAATTACTAACCACTATTTAGCAGTGGAAGCCATTACAAGATTTATACCAAGAGATTTGTACAACCTGGCCTCATGGCAGGCATGCACAGTTGCGGTTCAAAGATTACATACACTCATCATGGACATGAGTCTCATGGCAATATAGGGCTTTCAATTATTTTTTGTACTGGACTTTTCCTGGGGCAGAATGATTGCACAACATACGTATTGAATAAAAGCCTTCAATTTGGAGCCTTTTTTTTTATATCAACACAGGGTCTGAATTATACTTACAGGATTAAAACGATATACATACACCTACTTACATTTTTATTTCAGTGGTGCTGGAAGTCATGAAATCTGTTTTAATTTGCCATGCCCAAGGCATCTCAACTTACTACAGTATTAGTGATCATGATGATCATGACTACAGCTAGTAGCTTATCTGTGCCAACGTAAAAACACACAGTACAATGGGAATGTCCAAGGTTCTGAGTGCAGATCTGAGAAAGAGGATGGTAGACTAAGTCAGGAATGTTCAGCCATTTCTAAAGAAAAAAACAAGAATAACTCCTGTAACTACTGTACATACTGTAAGTGCAAGTTATTGCGAGGTTTTGTCACAATGCCAAGGTCTGAAACAAGACCCAAACTGTCACCGGCAGCTGAGAGGAAATTGTTTCAGATGGTCAGGAACAACCCAGGAACCACAAAGGCACAGGTCTGACATAACCTGGAAGATGCTACAGCATCTACAGTCAAGCAAGTTTTACATCGCCAGGCACCAAATCTCTGGTACGTTTTGACCAGAGGTACATTTCGATGAAGGAGGTATATTTAGATGAGTAAAGGTGAGACAGTCCACCCCAAGATCACTGTACCAGCTGTTAAGCATGATGACGGTAACATTTGAAGCTGTTTTGCTGCCATGCTTCAGCATAACCATAAAATTGAGTGTTCCAACACAACAGTGATCCCCAAAGCTGTGAATGGATAAAGCAGGCTAACCTTAAGCTTTTAGAGTCTCAGTCCTATCAAAAATTGAACGATGCCTAAAAGTCAGGTCCAAGAGTGCCCAAATATTCAACCAGAATTCTTACCAGAACCTTGCTGAAGGCTACGATACCTTGCAATGCATCTGCTGAAGCTTGCTATGGAACATCCAATCAAATATTAGGTGTGCTGTAAATATGTTTCTGACCCTGTGTGGATAATAACCCTGTGTTGATTCGGGAAATCGAAAAATAAATTAAACCGTATGCACTAAATTCTCGAAAATATTTATGTTGTGCATAATTCAGCCTTAGAAATAGACTAGTAAAAAATTTTAACATTTTAAAAAACTGCAAACCCAAAATTACTGTGACATTTACAGTACTGTATGAAACCAATTCTTTTTCAGTAAATACAGTTTGCAAAGTTTCGCTTATTTTTATACACAGATGGTGTGGGTGTGTGAGTAAGGTGCGAGATGGTCCGATGGTGCCCTTTTTGCTTTTTTCCTCCGTTTCCCTAGAACAGGTCTGTAAATGTCATTTGTTCCTTTCGCCAGAAAGCTCTGTATTACTCTAATAGTTTGAATGAGGGATGAGCATGGCCCAGGTGTTGTATAATCACACCATGATCAGAAGTCCAAGAGAGCCATAATGCCATCTGGGGGGAAAGTATGGCATTCCTTTACAAATTCTTTGCAAATGGTTTTTAGATGAGGGCACTTACGTACTACAGGTGGCACCTCCAGGTGCGTTTAGCTGCACTGTTACACTTCAGGAGCAGCAGATAGAAATGAAGAATAGATGCAGGGACTGGATTGCTTTGTTACTGTTATGCAATAACAATATAATTATATATATAAAGTTTAACAGCTTAATCCATACAAAAAAAAGCAACTGAAGCTCTGGCTGACTTTAATGGGAATTTATTGACTTTCTACTGTGTGGATAACCATGCCGCATAAAAAACAAACATCTTTATTCAAGTGCCTTTGAATATTTAAAGGGCAAACATATATCTGTCAAAGGCCATTCGTTTTTAGGAGCCGTGCATATTAACTTGTAGGCCAAGTTTCTGACTGGGAAAGAATTCTCTCTGAAAAGTGCAAAAACACCGAAGCACTGTCAAATACATCTGTTCAAGCTATTGGAATATAGCCATGGCTCTTTGTCCTGATGGATCATGGCCTGTGCTTCTATGTAATTTGCAATCAGTGAAAGAATGTGCCCTTTTTAGAACATACTATTAACCACAGATTGAATAGATCACTCACATAAGGCCATGTACTGGATTAGTGATGGAACAGTATTACATTAGTGTACAAGTAGAAATGGGACATTTAAAATTAGAAATTTTCAAATTATGCAAAATTGTAATAATATTTTCTCTATGAAAAAAAGCACAAATGCACATGAGACACAAAAGAACCTGAAAATGAAACTCTATTTTTAATTTGTTAGTTTGTATTTAACTAGTTAATGTTATTTAAGTTATTGTTATAAGCTGTTACTGAAAAATTAAAATGATATGATGGATGAAGAAAGCAGCAATAATCCACACTTTGATTTATTTTTCTTTTGTACTGATACTAAATAAAAGTTTTTTGCCTCTAAAAGAAAGTTTCTTGAAATTCTATTAAATCTTTAATTTCAGCTTTCTCTGCTCGCAAACAATCATCATTTATACATACAGGTGGTTGCAGGTTTTTCGCCGAACATGATTGTTCGACTTACAATTGTTGACTTTTTTGATGGTGTGAAAGTGATATGCAATCATTAGAAACTGTTGTGATGTTGGATGGCGTGAGCTCCCAGATAGTCATGTGATCATGAGGGGAAACAAACAATATGCTACAGTGTCCTAAGTTATCATGGTTTCTTAGATATTTTATTATAAAAAAGGCTTTCTGTTAGACGATTCAACCCAAAAATCCTAAGCGTTTATAATCTGTGCAAGGCTAATTACAGTAGGTTTGGAAAGTTAGGTGTACAGTATTTAATGCATTTTTGACTTGTGATATTTTCAACATATGATGGGTATCTCATCGGAAGTCTGAAGCTATCTCTACTGTACTTTGTGGTTATACTACTGGTGGTTACTTTGCTACCATGCTTATGCATAACCTTAACATAGACAAGTGCATATTATACGATTATTTTGTAATATTCAAATTTCCTTAAAACAGCATAAAATCATCTTTCAAAGTAATTCATGCATAATTGTATTGTAAATAAGGTATAATCAATGATTTTGTTCCCTGCAAAAATACAAAATTTGTAAATGTTCAATCGAGGAAAGACCTGGGCCAGTTTTTAAGAACAGAGGTATGCTTACACCAGATATTTGCTGCAACTCTTGACAGCAAAGCTATGTGACAAACTTGCATAATGGACAGCAAAGAGAGGATTGCCATCCTTCCAGTTCAGTGATCATGGCCACGAACGGTAACTGTGCCATGAAGAATGATTGTGGCAACCTATTAGAAGTGCTGACCTAGATACCCATAAACCCTTGCAGATCCCAAAGTAATCTCTCATTCTATTAATTATTATTTAAAAGCATGTTACGAAATTACTTTTGAATGTACTTTATACTGTATATGAAATATAATGTGATCTTAGCCCAAATTAGAGTTTAGATTTTTTTTATAGAGGCATTAAAACAAGTTTGTTCCTAAATAGCCATAGGTACTGTATCTTGTTTATCAAACAGGAAATCCTGCTTCTTGTTTTTATTCAATTGTCTCTTTCTACATGTGGCTCATGCTTCAAACCACACATTACATTACTGCATACTGAATAAATAATAACATGATACTATCTCTTTAGCTCTAAGCCTTGTGCTAAATAGGCCACTCTAGATACAGTCTGACTTGCTTTACTGTTGTCTGGGTCTGGATGCATCAATTTATAATGACAGAGGTTACAAATGTCTAAAGAGGTTTGCTGAAGACCAGACTGCGTTTTCGAAGCGGCTCTAATTAAGTACAATGTGTTTAAAGTAGTCCTCCTTCTCAGCACCATCAGGCCAGACTGATCGATGCCCCATCCTGTGGTTTACGTCCCAGGACTGTAGGACTGTGTATGTGTCTGTGTGGCCCGTAGCTCTTGATTTGCCATTCTGTTCAGGTCACCACTCTTTCACCCTACCTTCACCCCTGCTCTCTCTCTCTATTACTCTTAAACACCGTCATTTAGACATTATTTTATGTTGTATTTTCAAAAATAATACATTTTAGCGAAGTGAATATTTTTCACTTGACTTCACTATGACTTTAATTCTAAAATGTACAAAAATGGATATCATTGTTACTGTCAGTGCGAACTAAAACAATTTCACATGATCTGTAATGTCATTATTTCATTATTCATCATGCTTTTCACTTTTTAGCAAGGTGAACGCTAGCAGGCACACTCTTAGGTTCTTGCCAGCACAAAGAGACAAATATAGCAGCAGGTTGGCATTTGTTGAACAGTAATGCTTTAGAAACCAGACAACGTTTATGAAATGCACTTTTATCTTTAATTGTACTCATACCCTACTTTTTAGCAACTAGACCAAACTCTATGCCTGGCAACACAACAGTGAGATTTATACATAAAAAACAAAAATGGAGAACTGGAAACAATGCAAGTGTACAAAGATCCAGTCCAACATCGAACCTCTCCTCATTACCGCCGGTCTGAGCCATGGAAAACGTTCAACACTTCATCTTATGTAAGGAGGTGTGGAATGCCAGCTCCTTTAATGAAGCACTTAAATAACACAGGCTTAGTTTTAATAGATGCCCAGTAGCAACAGTCCATCTGACTTGATCTATGTTAATGTCCTGGAAAAAAGATTGAAGGTGTGATTATTTAAGTCAGAATGTTTAGGGTAACTTTAGAAATGTCAGGATTTATCGCATTATTCTGTTACTTCACTAAATTGTGCTGGGCAAATAGGAATGTAAGTCATAGAAACTCCAAATTTGGTAGGAAGGTACAGATTCCTCCCTACTAACCAGTGAAATAAGAAAACCAACACGTTTTATCCCATATCTTGACAACCATAACAAGATTCCCCTTTATTTCTTGGTTTTGTGTGAACAAAATTACAATCAGGACAAAATGCGAAAACAATCTTTTGTTAACGAGTCCTAGGATTTTAGGCATATCTTCATGAAATTGGTTTGACATAATAGCATTGATGCCTCATTAATTTTCAAAACATGGTGAGGTTTCTAAACAATATGGCTGCCACCTGCCAATCAACCCTAGTGCGACTGAGTTTGATTTATTTGAGCAGCAATAACTTAGATTCTGAGAATGTGTGCAAAGTTTGGGGAATGGCTATATAAAAGGGATGAGGTTCAATTTGGAAAAGCATTTCTCGTAAAAGCCTTAAGTGCAATCAAACTTAAATTTGCTGTACTTCACATACGTAAACTGATTTCTAATGAGAATTTGATTTCTTCAGCAACATAAGCATGATTGGTCAATCATGAGTTCACGAGGATAAAATGCTACTACATTTCCCTGTTTCCCTGTTGAGTCCGGTTCCTCTCAAGGTTTTTTCCTATTGCCATCTCAGGGAGTTTTTCCTTGCCACTGTCGCCCTCGGCTTGCTCACCAGGGACTATCTGACCATTTTGATTCATACACATTCACATTCCATACAAACTTAAATAATTATTTTGATTGTATAAAGATTCTTTGTGACAATGACAATTGTTAAAAGAACTATACAAATAAAATTGAATTGAATTGAATTGAATTTACAAGGCCAAAATCAAGTCCACCTTGCCGGCTGAATTTTTTTTTATGCTTCACCTTACACAGGCGTGAAACATCCACAGACTCCACATAAATCTCAGAAAGCAAGCTTGAGGGCTGCTGAAGCCTCACACCGAATGCCTGTTCAGCTGCGAGTGGGAGGCAGTTGCCATTTTTAGCTCCTTCTTGGCTTAACACATGGTCGGCTGTAGCAGAGCTTCTCCTCCACAACCATGAGGTGTAATCGCACAAGTGTTGTGAGCCAGAGAAGAACTCGATGCGGTGTCAAACTTTTAGCCTAAAACTTTGTTCCTATCACAGTGAAGAGAGAATTTTTTGTGGTTTATAGTTGGCACATTCAAGTTGTACAACCCAGCACTTGTACAAATTCTTACAAATTCAATACAAAGTCTTACTGCTAACCCAACTTTGGCCCTCATCAGAACTATCTGCAATTCTTATAAACTGTCAAACCTAAGCTACTGTTACAGTCATTCAGCTTCTCAGGAAATTGTTAAACACCTGGGGCTGAGTGTGTCTTGGACGAAGAAAAAAAAAAGGTACACTCTCTATTCACCTCCTTCTTCAATTAAGAGATTCTGAAGGGTGAGGTTGGCAGATTGTGGACCAGTAGGCCTCATGGAGAGAATCCATAAGTAGAGAGAAGCCTGGCATAATACAGGAACTGGGCATGCTGTGCCAACCTGCCTGCTACCGCTATTCATACCAGCACACAACATAGTCATGCATGCACACATACAAGCCTAGTTAAACACTCTCATGAGTTTGCAGTGGCAGATGGAGTCTGTCAGTGTGCCCCTGAGCGAGATGTTCCAAATTAGAGGCACATGAGGCCCTCCTTTCTTTCTCTTTCTCTCTCTCACTTTCTCTTTTTTCCTGTGAGAGCGATCTTTCACATGCTCCCAAAATCCCACACGCATTTAGACAAAGATGGGCAAAAAACGAACAGAAAGATCAATTAAAGAAGATGAAGAAATGGAAAAGCAAAGACAGATTGGACAAGATCTTCAACTTGGATTTAAATGATCATGAAGTCAACATAGCATTTGCAGGAATTTAATCATCAATTATGACAAGGCTTAAAAAATGCACAAATGCATGACCTCATAGTCTATATTGATTAAACATTTTAATATATAATTTATATAATACAGTAATATGTAATATAATTTATAATCAGTCATGTTATGGTTGGTATTTAAAATCATCTTTCAGTGGATTGTAATTAGGAGAAAATCATTGTCAGTCTATTATATATATATAAATGATTTAGTGATTCCTGGCCATGCAGTACACTTCCTCACTCAGCTCAATTGAGAATTTGACTACCAAATGAATATATGCCGATAGACTTGTGGAAGAGTCCGTGGCAAACCCAACACACTGTGTTAGCATTCTCCTCTACAGGATCATCATCTTTTTCTCAACACTGATGTAATAAATGCAACAAATATAATGCTGCCATTTTCCTGTGTTGTGGTGTGTGGCCTCCCTCCCTCCCTTCCTCTACCTTCATCTCATCACAACGATGATGTAATCCCCCTTAGCACCTACAGTACTCTAGCAAAGGAGTGTATATAAAAGAGCAAACGTGAGTTATGCAAGAGAAGCAAGTGCAGTTCCTTACTAGACAGGAACTAGAGACATTCAGATTTGAATAAAAAGAAAATCTCAAAATATGTGAAGCAAGAACTGGCGAAAAAAAAGAGGAATATATAGCAACAAGCTCATTCTAATGCCAGATGATGCCACGTCATGACAGATGCTATAGTTGGGCTGAAACTGTATTTAGCTCTAAGTGCAAAGAGCTTAAAATTGCACATGGTGTGTTGATTCATGGTGTGTATGTTGTGTGATTTATGTAGGTAGGCCAATACGACATCTGAGTCCCAGATCAGCAAAGCAATGAGAAAAATATTCATACTATGTATTGTATTTTATACGTCCATAGTCAACCACTCAGACAAGTACTCTGAAAGTGTTGCAATTTTCAGATGGATCAATGTTAGTATTGAGAACAGTGGTCAGTCAGTGGTTAAGAGTCTCAATTGGAAGGTTTTGAACCTGAAAGCCACTACTGGGGTTTGAATTGATAATTGGCTTTTGCTCTGTCATTAATTCTTTAGCAGCATCTGATCTGCAAAAACTAATTTCCAAATCCTTACCATAAACCACACCAATACAGCAATAGCATCAGTTTTTATCACATCTTGCCTGTTTTATTTGTCCTTAGCTTTACACAAGGCAGTTATGGTATTATCTCTCATAATTATTAGTGGAAGTAAACCAATAAAGTGCTCTCTAAATGAGAGCATCTATTCTTCAAACCAATCTTTTCTTATTGCTACCCAGATAAACAATATAATACGCCCAGTGTTTTTTGTACTAGATGATTTGAATATAATCAGCATGGTGGATCGAACATACACAATGATAAATCCAGATTATATGGCTTGATAGTGAAATCACCATAATTATTCAGTCAATTTTGGACCATAACAGGTTATTAAACAATTTAACAAGAAACACACTCATGGGTTACTGCACGATACTATCTATTTATCTATCTATCTATTTATTTACATCACAAGTGAAACATAATTTTACCAATTTCTACACTAGCCAAAGTTCTAGAATTAAAACAGAATTAAAAGAGTGTCCCTCTTTTTTCTACATGAACACACCAGGCAGTGCGACAGTGTGGCGAAAGGGTGCGGTTGAGGATGAATCCACCATTTATGTTCATCAGTCCATTAAGCATAGGAAAAGCTCAAGAGAATACTTGACTGTGGGAGTCTCATATTAATTTCTGCGCACAAAAGGGCTCGAGCAACAAAAGAAAGGCCAAAATGTTACATATTGAACCAAAGTGCTCGAGTTAAAATCAATCAATGCTGGAGGTGAAGAAAGGGGGCAGGGATGCTCCAGTGCACTTGAGACCTTATGGCTGGGTTGTTGGATGTAGTGTTTAGACTTAAATATTTTGGCTGCGTTTGCAACTTGAGTATAATCCTGGTGTCTTTAATCCATACATCATATTAAAACACTAATGTGAAGTCCTAAATTACACGTAACCCTGCAGATCAGGTGCATTCATTCATTTTAACCTGATTTTTTAAAATTACAATAAAAAATTAAAAGATTGATTTTTGATATATCTTATACATTCTTAATATGGACTGAACTGATATCATATACAGTACATTGTCAGTCTTTAATGCGTTCACAACCAACACCCATATCCACACACGCGCACACATGCACGCCCAATGTAAAGCCTCTATCATCATTTCATGAAATGATGCAGGGGAACACTACGGGATGAGATGTGTTGCTCCCATCGATTCCTTCTTCATGAATAAAACTGCATTTGTCATCAAACTTGACGTCGAAGCATTAACGGCGATTAATTCTGACACTTGCTGACAGTAATATGAAGTAGCACACCCTGTGGAGACTGCACCGTTATACTCAGTGCATTCTGCCATAACAATGCAATCAGAAATTATGCAACAAAGATGGAGGCTGTTTAGGGTAAAGAATGTAAATAACGTAAACAACAACATCAACAACACCTCGGGTATAATGCGACACTTTAGCCTTTGGTTTCACACTGTAAAGCGATACAAATACGATTTAACACGCATTGACCTGAACTATAAATGAACTAAATCAGAATGAACCTGCAGGCTTTTAAAAACACCGTCGTTAATGAGCTGAAGGATTTTATTGCACCGTTTTTGACAAGTCACCAACACTTGACGTGTGCACGCGCTCTTCATCTTCTTCACTGGTGCAGAAGGAAAGCATTACGTCAACATCAAAGCAAACCAGCGCTGGGATTGATACATTGTATTGTTTAGAAACAATGTAACATTTTTTTTTAACGAGTACTAGGAATTAATTAATTGATGTTGAACAAGGGCGCGCGCGGTTTTCTGTCTGCCCGAGATGCGCGCGCGCGCTGGAGGCGCGAGACAAAACGCTCAGTATAGATGAAATGACAAAGGTTTTTTGTTTTTAAAAAAAAATAACCGTATGAGAAGTCAGTCTCTGTACCTTTGCTCTCCTCCCTTTCATCCTGATTCTCCTCGCTTGTCGCCTCCATAGCTGGTTTCGTTCCATCCATTTGGAGAATCCTCACCAACAACACTCACTCTGCTCAATAGATTCGCGCGCCTCTCTTTCTTTCTCTCTCTCTCTCTCTCTCTCTGTCTTTCTCTCCCTGCACATGCACAATCCTTCTTGAATATGTGACGTACTGTCAGATCGGATTTAGCCTATTTGAGAGCAATAGTTTACTACTATTAGTCTAATTTAGTGCATCATTTAATTTAATGCTTAATGGTCCTTATATCCTATACAGTCATATACTGTACACATCATCTATAATCGCATTGTAGCTTTGTGATGTATGCATATGCAAATTAACTTCTTTAGGCATCTTGGTCTTATATTAACACTAATAGTCCAGCACATGCATGTTTCCTTAAGATCATATAGATCTATACTCCTATTAGTTTGTATGACAGAATTTTTGCATGGTGACGTGCATGCTAAAAAGCCTTAAATATGCATGCATACATTGTAGGTTAGTACTACATGGTACAATATAGTACTTCATCATGGGACCAGTGATAGTTTGTGCATGCACACACATGCATGCATTAAAAAAAATATATATATACTAGTAATGTTCTAGGTTTGTGCCATGATTATGCCAAATACCATAATACGATAAACACTAAGGTGGCATGGTGGCTTACTGGTTAGCACTGTCGCCTTGCACTTCCAGGATTCATGTTTGATTCTGGCCTCAGGACTGTGTGCATGGACCTTGCATGATCTCTCAGTGCTTGGTGGGTTTCCTCCTACAGTCCAAAGTACTCTAATTGTACAATAATCGGCATTCCCAAATTGGAATGAGAGTGTGAGTGTGTATGTGTGTGTACCCTGAGATGGATTGGCACCACGTCCAGGGTGTACCTCACCTTGTGCCCTAGGTCACCTAGAATGGGCTCTGGACCCCCTGCAACACTGTGTACAGGATAAAGTAGTATAGATGATGAGTGAGTGCGAGAGTAAGTGGTGATCAACACTAAAGTTGTAACCTTTCCTTCAACCCAAAGACACAAAATATTCAGTTTTGGTGTCTTTTTTTATGACTTTTATTTGTACATAACTGGTCCTTGTACTTACTCTGTCTGTTTTTTATTTATCCCCAAGAATGTTTTAGAGAAAAACAGAATGACAGAGTAAATAATCTGCCTCATTTGTGTTTATTACACCCTGTCAATTGTGAGATATACAGTATCAGGCAGAACATGGACAGTCGGTGTGCCCGTGGTGTCCCCTGTCCACAACCGAAAGCACCTACATTGAGCATATGAGCATTAGAACTGGAGCATAAACCATGCTATTTCTCATGCATCTTCTCAATCACAGTTTA
Source organism: Clarias platycephalus (assembly GCA_030068275.1). NCBI lineage: Eukaryota > Metazoa > Chordata > Actinopteri > Siluriformes > Clariidae > Clarias > Clarias platycephalus. The sequence continues at coordinate 12,775,676 of JAQQZT010000010.1, forward strand.
TGACAGGTTTATGAATGTGTCAGAAAACGAATCTAGTGGCGGTTGTATTCTGTTTAATCACCTGGAGACTAATGTCAGTGATAGGCTGCATAAATATTAATTTTGTGATTGACGGAAATTAGCCTTAGCCACATTTTTCACATACGTATTTGTTTCTGCAAATACTGCAATATACTGTATAATGTTATACATTTTATATAGTTATATCTCTCACCCTTTCTTTTAGAAATAGTTAAGTCTAGGTTAGACTAGGTAGACAAAATGCACTGAAAAGTAAACCATGAGCGATAAGCCACTTAAACGACACCCTTGGACCAAGAAGAAGTTTATGAGAGCTGAAGTACTCTTCTTATCCAAATATTTCCAGTGATGTGTGCTGTTTACAAGAAAACTGGGACAATGGTTTGTGTCCAGCATACTCTATTTTCTAATAATAAACCATGCACACAAACAAAAAGATATCATCTGCTCTGAATCCTCTTAAATAGTATTAAATATCATGCACATGGCCTTATTCTGTCTCTGATGAATGCATCAAGCCTTACAGAGGTACGTGTACGTCCAAGCACAGTTGGCTAGGGCGAAAAAGGAGTCACTGTAATCCCTTAACATCATCATCACCATTTAAGGTCACTTTTCAGCTCGAAGAGGACACAAGCCCATATTTTACAAGGAGCAGACATCCTAAGGAAAAAGGCAATGATTTTACAGCAGTACAAAAACGCTATTACGTTATATCCTCAAGTTTATGTTTTAGACATATGGTACTGATCACAGATCAACACTAAGGTATCATTATTCTCAGGTCAGACGCAAGGTCAGAAGAGAAGTGAAGTGCACTAGCCTTAAGGTTGTTTTTTAAAGCTCAATAATAAATCATCATCACCTTGTGCTTTAAACCTTTTCACATATACTAAGAGTAGACATAAACACTACCAGCTGCACATATAACATATGGGGAATGACTATAGCTCTAAGAGCCCATATAAATAACATAATGTGTGTATAAAGACAAGAGACCACTTAGACATTTATCGTGTCAGGTGTCAAAGCACTATTGTATATGTAACTATCTTAAATTAAATGTAAGATGGAACTATGTTGGCAATGTAAAGAAGTTATCATCTTACAGCTGTCAATTTTTTTAAGCTCAGTTTATATATTAAGACAGACTGTATGCCCGCAAGATAAAGATTTAATTAATTACTGATTTTATTGATTTATTGTTTTATTAGATTTAATTGTTTTAATTACTGTCTACTTAAAAGTTCTTAAAGCATTTCTTGAAGTTTAATTATTTATTTATTGTTTTTTTTCCATTTTGTAAGATTCTGGATGAAAAAAAGAAATTATGTATAAATAATTTGCTAATTATTTTCACTAACATTAATTTAAACAGTATTTTAACATCCTCACATTTGGGATGCTCGTATTACTAATCTATATGCAGTTTCAGGAGGACATCAGGACAAGTTCAATGAAATATGCAGTCAATCAGATGTTGATGATGATTGATTTTCATTCCAAAGGCAGGGATGGATGTAGGAATCCAGAGTTAACTGTGCAATTACACCACATCATAATTGTAATTGCAGATAAACCTCTTCTGATGTATCTGAGAGACAGTAGCATCTGGCACAATATCTGTTTTCATTAAGAATGGCTCAGCTGTTTATTGTCACACAGATACAAAAGCGTATAATGTAATGTCGTGGATTTAATCCAATAGCCCTTTTATGTACCTGTGAGTTCTGTGCATATGGCTTGTCAGTGATGATGATGATAATGATGATGATGATGATGGGGCTATAACATGCCAGGAAAGTATGTCTAAGAGCAGCTTTATATACTCAGCAAAAAAAGAAACGTCCTCTGACTTTCAACTGTTTTTACTTTCAGTAAACTTAATGTGTAAATA
>JAQQZT010000010.1:12781798-12799094 GCA_030068275.1 Clarias platycephalus
ATAATTCTAAGAATTGTCTTAGAATTTTGTCAATAGGAGCAACTTTTAGGCTTAAGAAGCTTTGTGAATACGGGCCCTGATGTACTGGTCATGTGTGGTTAATGTGGAACAAACTGACAGCAGACAGGTCTCTTTCAGCAACAAAGCCATTATACCTCTTTAATTTGCTCCAAAATTACGGTTGAAAAGATCGGCCTTAGCAAGGTCTTCTGTTAAAACTTCTATAAACTGCAGCAAAAATGAAGTGTAAAAACAATGCTGTGCTTAAGTTACAAATACTTTACTAATCTTAGTGGAATACATTTATGAGGCGTTTGTTTAGGAAACTTGGAGCCAGTCATGTGGTTTTCAAGACGATGTTTAGGCAACTTGTAAAAGGCTAAGTGCTGAGTAATGAGGGTGGCATGCTTCTGGAACACTCATACTGTACACTACATTTATAAATCAACTAAGTCACCTTAACAAGTATACAAAAACAAGCATGAACTAGTTCTCTTCTATATGGGAAATAACTTTCTTGCAGGTAAATTAGGATTGTATATCGAGTAAACAAGAAGATCCTCTCTTAGGAAATATTAACACTTAAATGAAGACACCTGACCTGCTGTTGATTTTGGTTAAACCTTTTTGTAATGCTTCTCTTAAAGGGTTCAGGGGTGAGTTTTACAAAACCATGATTACACACTATGCATGTTAATGAAGTAATTATAAATCGCTGAATATAAATCACATCTAACATATTATACAGGACAGATTGCTGGTCAGTCTGAGGGTGAATTGTCCCAAAGACAAACATCTATAACATTGCAAAAAAAATTAATAACCACATACAAGGCAGTACAATGTTTTATGGATAACCTATAACAAAGTATGGCCTGTTTTTATAAAGATTCTTAAATATTTCGAACTGAAGTCTAAATACTATTTACAACACTCAGGTGTTTCTAGCCATAGTCATTATTCTAGCTTTGCTGTTATACATGAATTTGCCTGCGCTAACCATATTTGTCAACACCACCACACCACAACTGCCTTTGACCTCTGTTTTGATTCTTTGACCCTGTTGCTATGGAGACTGTCACGGCAGATTTTTCCAATGACGTTACTGCTGCCCTCTGAACTTGGTCTTGATCGAGCGCTGACATTCATGATGCAGTAGAGTTCTTATGGTTGTGTGTGCATGGAAACATAAAACAATTTATATATACTGTAGTACAATAGTCAAAAGTTTGGACATCATTTTGGATTTATTTTCTACAATCTAGAACAATACTTGATTATATCAAAACTATGAAATTACACATATGGCATAAGGTAATTAAGTAACAACATCAACATCAATCAGTTGTTACCTTAAGACACGAAGGTCAGCTGCTCTGGAATAGTTCTTGCAAGAACAGTATTTTCAAGTACATTTGCAAATCCCATCAAGCACCATGATGAAACTGTCTCTCATGGCCATCCCAGGAACGCTAGACCAAAACTTACCTCTGCTGCAGAGGAGAAGTTCATTTAGAGTCACCAACCAGAAAAATCACCAATTAACAAACAGCACCTCAGATTAAAGCTGTTATGAAGGCTTTATAGAGCATAAATATCAGACACTTCAATATTACCTTTTTAAAGGAGAATACTGCATTTTTTTGGATGCTTAAGCATTGTTTTACAGTGTAGAAAGAAATACAAATCAGGAAAGACAATTGGATTAGAAGGTGTATTCTAACTTTTCCCTTGTGTCATATACTTATAATAAAATTATTGTTAGTGCAATATGTTTACTTTTATGAGTTTTTTTTATAACTGATGATTTATTTATGACTGAGTGCACTAAAGTTTCTGTCTATGTTAATTTAAATTGTATTTTTCTATAAGATTTTCGATGGACATTCCAAATATAGGGCGTAACAAGTCATGATCAAATTCTCATCTGCTGAACAATCAGTGTCATGAAGAGACTGTAATTCATTAGTACTCATTAGCTAAATAGAACTTGGTTCTCACTCAGCATTCCTGGGATTAGCTGTGGATACACCTCTCCCTGATCATGTTTAAGAAGTTACTGAATATGAATGAATGAATAAACATATGAGTATCCCCCGAACATAATTAAATTCAAGGTTTAGATTTTCCATACATAAGTCTACTGTTTCAAGCCCTATCATAACCTGAGAAGCTTAACGTCTATAAGAAATGGGCTGACACATGGATAATCCAGAACTGTTGGGTTGGCCACAGTGACCCACTTTTACTGCATGTCTTTCCATCTATGCCCACCCCCCAGCCTTGATCCCTATCTTTTTTGACTTTTAGACTTTGCATAATTGGATTGAATATTGCGTTTTGAATTTGAAATATCTGAAAATGTCTGAATTTGGGAATTGTATGAAAAGTAATAAGCATAGTTGGTTGTTGGGTATTCCTAATCAATTACGAGATGTTTAGAACATCTACAAGGCTGTTTTCCCCCTTCTGGTTCAATAGACTTTTCTTTTCTCTAAATCACAATCTCTCAGTCTCCTCCCCACACACATAAAGAGAAGGAGAGAGAGAGAGAGAGAGAGAGTGAGAGAGAGAGAGGCAGCTGCTACTGAGTTCCCCAGACGCCTTTGTTTTTGTTTAGTAAGCCGCATCATTGGTGGAGGCCTGGGTCTGGAGGGAACAGGGAGTGACAAACGCACAAAGAGACGATGGAGATGGTTTGAGGGGGAGAAATGGTACATGGGCCACATGCCATGGGGCCAAAGCACTCTATCCCCCTACCCCAAAGCCTGCCTCCCACTAACACCATTATGTGTTATAAAGGACCTGTCAGTTTTAGAAACACTTAAAAACAGAGCAACATTTGTCTGTGTACAGTTTATTCATTTTCTTTCTTTTTTTATTTCTGAATTATTGTAGTTATGCTTCCATAAGATGTTTTTTTAATGTAAGAATTTTTTTTTAAAAGACTCGGTACTATAGATTTTATCAGGGGAGAATATCTTTATAGCTAGTGAACTTTTTGAGCAACCGTGTAATAACCAGTTAACAGTCATCCAGCATATAGACTAGCAGCAAGTTTTGTGTGCTTTTGGATGTCCCATTGTTCTACTGTGTTTGACACAGCAGATATACTTTCTGAACATCATTAACTAAGGTTGCCAGGTTTCTGGAATATTTCCAACAAAAAAAAAAAAAAAACACACACACACACACACACACACACACACACACAAAAGACTTGAAACTAAATCAGTTTGAGGAAAAAAGCGAGACACTTTTTTATCCTTTTTCTCAGCCACTGCACACCCATTTCTAAAACACAGACATTATCCAAACCGCAATCCTCTTGGCCATGGAGCATTTTTTAATGTAGTTCACTTTAAGGTAACAAAACACAGCCCTGACAACCCTCTCATTAACCTCCCTGTCCACTGTTCCTCCTTTACTGAAAAAGATCACTGAGAGCAACTATGGAGCAGAGTGATTCCTGCCCCAGTGGATCTCTCTTGGTGCATGTTGCAGTTCCTAAGTTTGACCAGGTTAAAAAATAAATCTAGGGAAACAAAATGGGACACCAAGCCTGCTGTTGCACAATTGCACAGCATTTAGAGAGGTGACAAAACCAACGGAATAACAGCAGATTTGTCAAAATTTCTGAAAATTATTGTCTTCTCAGAAGAAGCACATAGAATTTAAACTTTAATTTAATGTACATAACCATTACTCTGGTTAATTGATGCTATGCTTAAACTTCAACCCAAAGAAACCAAAATGTTTTTTTTTTTTGTAAGTTAATTGAACTACGTAGACTAAAACTATTTTTGTTTGCACGCACACACACACACAAACACACATACACACACACACACACACCTTCTCAAAAAGGTGTGATATGTCCCACCTAAACAGAAGCAGGTCATGACTCTTATGGCGCTCTTACACTCTCCCTAAATTATCACAGTTGTTAGGTTTAAACCCCTTTCCTGATCCTTTGCCATAATCCTTTTGGACAAAATTTGCAAGGGTGGAGTCACATCATAGCATCAAAGCAATGGGCAAATCTAAACTCCCAATGCAAACTAAAGGGATTTTTTTAGCCCTCAGAAATGCATGGTTCTGCACCATTTACCTTCTTGAAATTCTGCCTTGATTACTTGAAAATGCATTTATGTAGCTATGTTAATGATAACCATGTGTTTGTTGCTTAGATAAAAAACATGTCATTACAAACAAAAAAAAAGAAGAAGAAGAAGAATAAAGATAAAGAGATCTGGCATTACAATCAACCAAATGTTACACAGACATAACGCCTTGAGTAAATAAACGGAGCCCATTTCAGAAATTCTTTGTGTCGTCCCACATAAAAAGCAACATTCACAGAGAATAATAATCAGCAATTATTTGGAGTGAATTATAAGCCTTACTAAGAGAATATTTGTCCATAGAGCAGTAGACTTGAAGTAGTGGGCTATATGAGCAGTAATTAATCATTATAAACCACTGTGCAGTAAAGGAAAAACAATTATCGAATTAAAAGCATTATATGCTTCACTGCACATGGACAGAACCTTTCCCATCATGGTTTCCAGCTCAGCCATGTAAACATTAGTCACTCTCAACTGAGAAATACTGAGGGAGCAACTCTTTCATGCTAATAAAGATACCAATGAATCATCAGTTTCCACAGTGATATGTTTTATTTAAAGGAATCTTTCAACTAATATATTATAGAAAATTTATTTTCAATATAATACTGATCATATATATATAATTTAAAGGAATATTTCAACTATTAGTTAAAACATTTCAGCTAATCTTTTTGTTGTTTGTTTTTTAGTTTTCTATTTTGTATTGTGCAAATCTGTGACTCATGAAATAAGTTTTTGTTTTCCTCAACTTTCGTTTAAAACACAATGTTAATGATGCTAACAAATAGCTAACAGCAATCCTTCACACGTTTCAATTTTCTAAAAATGTGAATGTAACAGGATTATTCTTAATTTTCAGTAATCAAAAGCTATAACGTAATACAAGTGTGTTCACTAATGTTGTCATAATCACCCAGGAAGGAATTCCCTGAAAATTCAATCAAAAAGAACTCAAATATTATCATCCAGTAAATTTTTTAAATTACTATAGTCACTTGTTAGTATGATGCGAGGCAGCATGGTGGCGTAGTGGTTACCACTGTCGCCTAAATCCTCCAGGGTTCGATTCCCAGCTAGTGTGCTTGGTGAGTTTCCTCCGGGTACTCCGGTTTCCTCCCACAGTCCAAAGACATGCAGATTAGGTTAACTGCTGTTCCCAAATTGTCCAGTGTGTGTGTGCTCTGAGATGGATTGATAGAGTAGGTTGACTGTCATTTCCAAAGTGTATAAATGGGTGGGTGACTGGGTGTGTGTGCTTGTGCCCTCCAATGGGTTGGCACTTCACCCAGGGTGTATTCTGTCTTGTGCCCCAAGGTCCCTGTGATAGGCTCCAGACCTCCTGTGACTCTGCACAGGATACGCAGTATAGATAATGGATATTGTTTTTTTGGACAGAAAAGATTCTTCTCTTTTATTATCTGTTCACGATAATAATTGTGTTATTATTCCTTTCCAAAAGATAATGCCTTGGGATGAAATGTTCCTGGGAATGGATTGTAACACCATTAGCAATAATAATCTCTTAGTAGAACTCTCTACTGCTTGGCAATATGTCCTCAGCCTTGCTTTCTTCGTCTGCAAAAGAATGCCTAGAGCTTCTGGTAAATATCGCCAGTGCTCTGCCGTTCCTGTGGCAACAGCAGAGCTACTTTGGCGCGCATCATGCACAAGATAGCGGTTCCAAATATGGAGCAACATTCTTTTGCAGCCATCATGATTCGGTGTGTGTGTGTGTGTGTGTGTGTGTGTGTGTGTGTGTGTGTGTGTGTGTGTGTGTGTTTAATGCTAGGCAGTGAGGCGAGATGATGCAGTGTGAGCGAGAGAATAGGTGGGTGAACTGTTGCTAAGAAACCGATGCTGCAAAAGGAGCTAAATGGAAAGTCACACGGCTCTCAGTGGCAATAAGAGCGGCCCGTAGGCGAATGCGTTGCCCGTGTTTGTATTCTGGTTCAGGAGCAACTCTCAATCACCGAGTCCTAATCCTAACCTGAATGCAAAGCCAATCTCAGCTCAGTAAATAAAGGGTGCTGATGTTACATTTGAACAGGAACTGAGTAGTTTGAGCGGTTCAAACTGACCAATTATGAGATTTCCAAACTGGTATAAAATATCTCATGGAAAATGGAACAGCCTGGTTCAATCCAGCTGAAACAATTTTGTCATTATGTATCTTAGATTTCAGTAGCCTTACTCTTTTGAAGTCATTTGTAATTAGATTAAACTTGTTGAGTTCCATTTGAGCAAATAGTGCACCACATTTACTTTCCTTCAAACCTAATTTAGTGTTCAGAGAAAGCAAAACATATGCGCAGAAACTCTTTTTGAACAAATGTGAGCATTTTTTCCCAAAGGATAATGGAAAGAAAGGAGTGAAAAGTGCAAGAGAGAAGGCAAAACCCAACATCAGGAAAACCCTTGGTTTTAACATTTGAATAGGAGTAGATGGAGATCTCCATGGCGAGTTCAGGACATAATCCAATTTGGGATGAATCTTAAATCGCTTGGCCCACAAGAGTATTATGTAAGATCCCGGACTGGGCGTTTCACAAGATGGTTAATGGGACATCACCTGCCACCATGATAAGTAAGTAAGTAAAACATTGTAGAAACAGCTGGTGGAATGTCTCATTCTAAATCAAGCAAAGACCATTAGCTTTGACCTAAGAGACAGTTCATTTATACTATTTAGATAAAGCAGGTTTCTTCTTACACACTTTCCACTTCTCCAGTGAAGTATGACATATTGTCCTTAGGATATACTAAACCCAAATGTGGGATCAATCAACCCTCGCCGCAGAAGTGCTGGTGTCAGGTTAGCACGGCCAGCAGCCTTAAGTCTGTGAGTATAGTGAGCTGGCTGAGGATGGGTTGTGGGAAAGTTATCATTCCAAAGACACAGTGAGAACAAATGAGGCGAGGAATTCTTTCCCATGAATCTGCTCCATTTAATGTGATTAGGGCCAGCAGCACACTTAAGAGCACATGCATACACACTCTCACACACAAACCACCAGAATAATGTAATTGGCACATGAAGAGCATGTATAATGCATACGTTTCTCGATGGCTCCTACAAAAATATACAAACCTTCTTAAGGATTTGAATGAAGGAGGAAGTATAAGGGAGGATGCTCATGTGCGTCACGAGTTAAACATACAAATGCAACGAGCATTTACAAAATCCATTCCCACTGACCCTTAATCCTAATAAACAATCTATTTTATATTACTTAGTCAAACCAAAATTCTCAAGGGAAGGAATGTAGGCTTTGGGGAAAAAAGTGATTCAGTTATGCATCCAAGCAGCCAACAGATACACTGCGATTTCTCTATGCTTTATAAATAATCCTAGATTATGCTGAGCCACTTAGTTTCAAAGAGTTTATGAAAAAGACAGAATGTCAGATTGATGATCTTTAAGTATGAAAGAACTTACCCATCGTATTAAGTTTTCAGGAGTCTGGGAAGCTGGTCCTTTAATGAAGTGAGTGGAGGTCCTGCACAACAAAACAAAAGTGCTGTTCCAGTTGGTGCCCACTGTCCCGACTCGGGTCACATCAATGACGTTGCTGCTTGGGGGCACACACATGGGGCCTCTTCAGGCACAAAGGAGCGTGGAGGGGAGCTTGGGTATTGCAACAAGTGCTATCCTGAAGTTCTTTTCAGCTTTAAAAATGCATTCCATTAGTAGTGCATGTGATGATGAGACGTGATGTGACATATTGGTTCTGCTTTTAATGCTGTCTCTTAAAACATCATATGAAGAAAAGAAATGCAAGTATTGACATTTATCATGGTAGACATAGCATACTTATGAATTTGGTGATTTAGGATTTTAAATCCTAGTCATATTTAATGCATTGTTTCTAAATGGAGTTCAATGCAATCTACTTTAAAGCCTGAAAAACTCAGGCCACCTAAAGTCCCCTCTCTTAGGAACCAAACACCACCCGAGTAAATTTGGGTTGTGAACACATACGAGATTGTACAGGGTAAGAATGACTGCTCGGAGAGCGCAAGGGAATATAAATTGCCGGATGCTCAGGAAAAAAAGTAGCCATGGAAACCAGAATCCGGGCTGGCTGGGAACTCTATTCAAGTTTGGGACGTCTGGCAGAATGCCGAAGGTTCCCCGAGTAGGCAAACACACTGATGAGCCAAGGCTCCTAAATACTGCAGCCTGAAGAGCAAATCTTCACCGTTTTCTATCTGCCTACACAACACTCTTTCCTCACTACACAAATGACAAATCACATATCTTCCAGTCTTATAGATTTATAAAAGCTTTCATTTTAAATGAAAGTGCAGTAAAACCATAAAGTGTTCACATTAGCACATTTAATCCACCAACTGACAGTCAAACAATTGACAGCTCAAAACATATTCAGACATTCCATTAGTAACATACACCTAATTCTGTCCATTTTATTACAAAACTCTTTCTTTATCATACAAGAACAAGCACAAAGTGCATCCATGAACAGGAAAAGTAGGAAAGAAAAAAAAAAATGGACTGAAATGTGATGGAAGCTCTGTCCTAGTTAGTGAGAATGGGCTCTGAGATTTCGATGCATATGATATCTGCTTCATTTATAGATTTGGAGAAGCAGAAGAAAAAGTAAAATAAAATAAAAAAAATTATGTCAGGTGTTAACAAAAGGAACTGGACAGAACTTCTTCATAGGCGAAAAAAGGAGGCTTTAGCAGATTGTCATAAGAGAGCCTTGGAGTCTAGCATGGCACTACTGAAACACAGAAAATATTTTTTATTTTGAAAGGGTTCGACTAACAAGAACAACAAATACTCTTTTTTTTTTTTTTAAACAGGATCAAAGTCTGAACATTATAAATACAAATAAATTTGCACAATATTCAGACTAGCACCTCAACATGACAAATGTGCTTAACAGGAAATGCTTAAAAAATAGGATACATGCTCTGTTGTGTAAAAGTGGTAGTGGAGTAGCTCTACAGGTTTAATGGTATTACAGGCCAGTATTTGGGCTGCTTGCGGTCACAGTTGCGGTCAAACGTGAGCTGCATGGCCGTTTCCATGCCTTGGATCTTGGCTGCATCTTTTCCGTAGAGTCGCTTCATCTCGGCACTCCTTCTCTCGCCCGGACGATCAGCAGGGGCTTCAGCAGTCCGCCGCCAAGAACGGTGCAGGTCCTGATCTGCTGGTACGTAGGCTTCTTGTCGCTTTGCTTCCATCTGCTGTTGCCTCTCTGTAAAACAAGATAAAAAGCTGGCGCTGTAACAAGTAGAAAATAGTCAAAATAAAAGATAAAGAGAATCTGGGCAAGAGTCAGATTTACAACAACTGTAACAAAAATCAGCCAAACAATGGTGTCCAAAGTGTCTATCTAAAGTAAATTACAGATACATAAGAGACATTCTGGAAAAATACTGTACTCTGTTTTGGCATGCAATTATCCTTTCTTGAAATAACACTGTACATACAGCTTTTTCTCTGTTCTCTGATTAGTCACCTGCCATTTCCTACCCATGAGCCAGATCTGCTCTATCATACATCAGTTACCAACACCTGTGAAACATAAAGTCAGCCAACTGGATAATCTTAAATTGCTGCTAAAGCTATCTATCTCAAAACTGCTATCTATAATATTTTCCATTGACAAGCCCAAGGATGACAATGGCTGGTTAATGTCACCGAGCAGTTTTGTCATGAATGAAAAAAATTTATTCAGTTAATTCCTTGGGTGGCAATTCATGCATCACTACACTGATTCCATAAAATTATTTTTTAGATATATATGTTTGCATTTGAGGTAGTAACATGTTCCTCCATAAACCTATAATCGTTTTGCGCTCTAAACTATTCACACTTTGGCAGGCAGCATCTTGTGTGGTCAGAACAAATAATGTGTTTAGATACTGTAATAAAAGAAAAAAAAATTAAAAAATGAATTGTATTTTTTTTACAAAAATTTTTCTGTGGATTTTCACGATTTTCTTTCTAATTTAGTCGTAGTGTGAGAGTGTCTTCAAATGATCAGACGAGCACTATATTGCTGCGCGACTGCATGTCCCTAAGAAAACTGTTTTATATCAAATCAGGCCTAAGAAAATTGTTTCATATCAAATCAGGATATTTATAAAATAATGATGATAATCACAATGCAAATTGAATTGACACCTGGTTATTGTGATACTATCATATTTGGTGATCCCTGGTGATTCCCTAATGCTGTTCCTGCCACCCAGATTGAAAAGCCACAGCCATTTTCGCATTCGAACTTGTGATCTTTGGGAAGATCTTGTGGATCCTCTGGATAATAAGGCAACTGCTTTTTTGATGCATCCTAAGCAACACTGGCCAATCTGTGGGACTTGATGCAGCATGTGATGAAGCGGTAAACTTATCACCCCAGTAATTTCAGTGAAAATAAACAAATATATAATAATTTAAAAAAAAGATCCTTCTTTTTCATGCACACATACTCAGCTCCTCTTTGTGGCGTTCGGTCTGGGCAAAATATTGCCGCAGCTCGGCCGAAATGTCCATTTTGCTGACATCATATTCAAGCTCACTTTCCTCTGAGCTCTCAGACCCTTCCTCAATCTCCTGGTTGCCTTCTTCTTTCTTCTTCCGTCTCCTTGTTTGAGTGGGGACTCCACTGTCCACTGTCTCTTCATCTTGCCAGTCTGTGTAGCGACATGAAGGTGTGGGAAACACAGGGTACAGAGCAGGGTTATACGCAGCCTGTATGGCCTTGCTGTAAGCCCGCCGGTGCCTCTGGTACCAGCTCATAGCCTGCTGGTAATGCTGCCAGTAACGGGCATAGACTGGGTGGGTGTACCACAGGTCCGTGTCCTCCTGGCTGTCCTGTTTGGGGACAAAAATGATCAACAAGGATCAAACATAAGTTAACCCCCAAATTCATTTTGGTAAGTGTAACTATTATTAGTGTAGGACCCAAGACAAAACGTTGTTGAATTAGTCTTTAAACGGGTCTTATTTCTCACTTAAACTATTTAGAAGAGAATAAAAATAAGGTTTAAAACAAACAACTGGACTATACATTTTCGCATACATGCTGGCTGCATCCCAATCGCTTCCCCTTTTGACTAGATAGTGCACTTCATAGCGAGTGAAACCCGTTACATCAGTGCCACCACAGCGCCCTCTGTAGGGAGTGTGGAGGATAATGAGATTCAGCCGCGCTTACACAGGCTAGGCTAGTTTACGCAATGATTAAAAAAATTTTTTTTTTAAAATAAACTCTTACCATAATACTGTTGTGAGTTTGCTGAATAAATTGGAAGAATTTAAAGACAGACAGTTAGTGTATATCTATTTATAGAAATGAAAATTCGCCAAAGAGAAATAACGTTAACGTATATGGCTCTCAGACTTCTCAGTGAAATAAAATATTGCGCTTCCGGTACGCTGGAATTATGGGAAAATACCCGCCATGTTAAAAGACCAGCCTCGGTATCTGCATTACAATATGTGTTTTAACAATATGTTTTTTATTTTTTTTATATTATGTTATTATTGTCAGAATCACAGCATAGTGTGATTAAATAAAATGCATTATGTGGTCGTTTTTTCCCCCTTCTTTTTATTTTTTTAACCAGTGGAACATGTTCGCCGCCTGGCGGTCGGATTGGCACATAATCTCCACTACAGACAAAAAGACTATAGAAATCTCTTAAGCGCTAAAGGATTACTTTAAAAAATCATTAATCATGACTAGGGTGAATTTATGCCTGAACATAAACAGATGTACGAGAGCCATAAGAATTCACTATAAACCACTGACTGTATTATTAAGAAAAACAGGGTTTATACTTTTCTTTTTCAAATAAAAATAACCCACACAACATATTATATGATATGAAACAGAATATGAAATGCATATTCGGTTTAAATGAATAACTTATTGAACGGGTTTAACAGTTTTTAAGTTCCATTTAAGCTTCATTTCATAAAATCCCGCTAGAAGTTCGTATTCGCACGCAGCGCTCTGATTGGTCGTTTTGGTGCCGCTTATGTTTGTCTAGCCAATCCTGTGCAGGATACGTGCTTTATCAGGGAAGAAATTTATCTTCCCACCCGTATTAATATGGATTCCGTATGAAGTGCAACGCTATGATTGGTCGGTTTACTCTCGTCTTCGAGCATTGGTCCATTATAGTGCAAGGAGGTGGGCTTTGTCAGAATAAGGGTAGGGAAAAAATCTACTCGAATACTCACTTCTGCGTGACGACAGGCGCGTAATTTGATGACGAAGAACACAAGTGACCCGACGACGGGAAGATGGCGGAATACCTAGCGTCCATTTTTGGCACAGAGAAAGACAAGTGAGTGAAAAAAGAAGCCGTTTGTTGTCCAATGTCGCGGCTCATGCCGAAAAATCTAGTTCCATTAAACATATTTGAATAACAGCAATGTGAATTAGGCATGTAGTGAAGCACTAGCTAGAGACGGCGGATATTTTAATTGTTCGTGTGTGGAAAGCTAAGCTAATGCAGCGCTAGCTAGCGAACAGGCTGCAGCAGGGAGCGCGTGCGTTTCAAAAGCCAGGATTTTGATCAGAATTAACTTCTCTCAATGAGTTCTGTCTTTTATTACACACTTTTGGCGAAAATCTGATAAAAAATGGACTGTATGTGCCTTCAGTCTAGATTTTACACAAACCACACACACCAGGTTAGCCATGCCATGTTAGCCACTCTTAATTCGAAATGGTTTTCATTGGCCTGATTATCAGAGATGCTAGCTGTCTTTCTAAAATACTTTTTTTTTTTTTTTTTTTAAATAAACTCTAACTTTTTGTGTTACGTTAATTCTGTTTATGCAGTATACGTTATGTTCATTTATTGAATAGAAAAATGAAAATGAGTCAAGCTGTTGGAAATTAAAATCACATAACCTTGTTTTCGTTTGTGCATCTTGTTTTTTCTTCCCCCTCAATCTCTCAGAGTCAACTGCTCTTTCTACTTTAAGATTGGAGCATGTCGACATGGAGACCGATGCTCCAGACTCCACAATAAACCAACTTTTAGCCAGGTATGCTATTGTTTATCTCAGTGTGAAATAAACTCTCCTTTTTCTCTTAATCATCTTTACCACCACCACCAGGGCTTATAGATATTAGAGCAGGGAGTCACTAGTCACCACCCGATACTATATTATCAGAATGCCTAGGTGAAGATTGATATTTCATAACAAATTTTTATAAATATCACAATTCAGTTTTAAAAAATCATAGATTTTATTTTTCTTAAAGACCAAGTTTTTGGTCTTTTGGCTATTTCGGCAAATTGAACCCAGGCCTACCACTGAACCACCTATGCCCCTTTACATTTTTAAGACTATGAACCTTTACAAAAAAAAGTTCCCATAACTCTAAAATTTGTAGTCATTATATGTAATTATATGTAGTCCATTCCTTTTATATATTCTTAGTTTTCTCACTTAAAACACAATACCAAATGATCTCAAATACATAAGTTTAACATTTAGCTAAAAAATTAAATTAAGCCACAAAAAAAAAGCTACATTTTACTGAGCGGCACATATCTCTATCATCCACTATAATTATTATTTCTAAACAAGCTTGGCAAATGATTTACTGATGAAAATGTATATTAATCAGGCCAGTTCAGAGTTAATTAATAGTTAATAGTTCAGAGTGTACTGCCTGTAGGCTTATAAAGAAACAATGATGTTTTACTGTGATGATATGGCCATGAGTGGCTTCTACCATGAGTACATAATACGGGTTAAAAGGCTTTTAAACAGAAGCTCATGCACTTGGGACAGAATCGATTATGTCCAAGGCTGATCAAAAGAATCTGAACTGACTAGTAAAGCCCCACCCCTCCCCCCCATCTCACTTAGTCGCTCTCGGACCGGGTTTGTTTCATACCCTGATGCGATTGCTTTATTCTCACATAGAGGAGGAGAACATACAGGTTTTAATCAAATGGACAGCATTCGTGATAACATTCTTGGTCTATGTTTACGTTCCCAGATGTTACATTGACACAATTCTCATCATTCTTTAAGAACCAGTTTACAATATCCTACATTAGATGTACAACACTGAAGTCTTGAGTCAGCTCTCAAGACTTCAGTGTTGGAATTCTCCAGTTTCCTTCCACAGTCCAAAGACATGCAGAGATTAGGTATGAAAGACTGGTACAAGTGTGCAGGATCCAAAAGCTTTTCTGACCCTCTGTTACTCACATCATTCTCGGGTCTCACACCATGCTGTTGAGTGACGTGATGATGCTTGCACCACTAAGATGACTCGGCCCCATCGGCTAAATGATTCACCAACCAGATAATATTTGGTGTTGAAATCCTGGCTACAGCTACGAGGAGTTTAAGCAACTCAGCAAGTTCTTGGCCCAGTTGTAGTTCACTTTAGATAAGAGCTAAATGCCATACATAAAGAGGATTTTTAAAAATATGTATCACAGGAATACCTAGTGAACTGATAGCTGTGTGTATTTACTGTATATGTGGAAACACCATTTATTATAGACAAAGCCAAGTTCTGTATACTGATCTTGAATTGTGTTTTGCTTGAGCATGTTTATTTTATTTCTCTCTCTCTCTGCAGACCATCTTGATCCAAAACATCTACCGTAACCCTCAGAACAGCGCTCAGACAGCTGATGCCTCTCGCTGTAAGTCCAATTATCGCTATTCTAATGTTATTCAGACGAACTTGTGCACACTTGCAGCAGTGTGGTTAGTAATTAACGAAGCATGCGGTGGCCCTCACATTAAGAGAGATTAATAGCTGAAATCTTTACAGCCTAAAATATAATTTTTAGTCAACTGTTTTTTTTCACCACGTCTCTCACACTGTTAAAGCACTGAAAAACTGATTAGCAAATGAATGGGTGCTTGTGATCATAGTTGTAGTAGACGCTTTCACTTTCATACTCTGTTACAAATGAAGATTTTTGAAACCAGTTTTGTTCGTAGGTGCCGTGAGCGATGTGGAAATGCAGGAGCATTATGACGAGTTTTTCGAAGTAAGTGCATGCGCGGCAAAAAAAAAAGAAATTGCAGTTGTTTTGATTTTGCGCATAATTTTTAATGGGCTCCTTCCTCGTTTGTAGGAAGTCTTCACGGAAATGGAAGAGAAGTACGGCGAGGTGGAGGAGATGAACGTGTGTGATAATCTTGGCGATCACCTCGTCGGCAACGTTTACGTGAAGGTAAGCAACTAAAACACAGTTACAGGAGCACTCTTTGTGTTTCGTGATATATTTTCCTACACAAGTGTTATTGCTGTATATTACATATGATGCTTCCAAAAATTCTTCACTCAAGTTTAAAAATGATCAATACCCACATGAATGAAGAAGCAAATGTTAGTTTGTAAGAAAATGGCGCAGCTATGTAATGTGTACAGTAGTAAGTTTCAATGTCAAGATGGTGTGATTGGATACAGACGTGTCCTCCTTGCGTACATCAATTTGCCAATTATTTAATTTTTGTCAACATACACATTTAGTTGCATTTTATGTAATTTTACGTTATGTAAGTCCCCTGAGACAAATTTGTTCCCTTTTCTCAATTTTGATAACCCTCCGTTTAGGTTTTTTCCGATTCATATTTTTATTTTCACTTACATTTTTTCCTGTGCCCTCAGGGATACTTTACTGTATCGCTTATTAATTTTTTTTTAATAGATGTTCCCGCATTCACAATGAATTTTTATTGCACGTTCATGAGCACGGTTTAAAAAATAGTCAATACCATCTGTCGAACTTTGGAATAAACCAAAAAAATTTACGTGTTACCGTGAAGTGCGTGGAATGATTTTAATTGCACACCCGTAAGCGCGTAATTGAAAATTTACAGCGTGAATTTTAGTTTAGTTAAAACAAAGCTTATATGGAACCTCCGGCTCGGCCAAATACAAATGGTGTAAAAACCCCATTAAAATTAGTTCAGTAGTTTTTAAGATGATGCATGGACTGACTGTCAGACTATTACTTATCTTACATCCCCCCCAAATTGTTTCGCAAATATCTTTTTTTTCTTTCTTTCTTCTGGTGAATGAACACGTAACAACGATCAACATTTACAAAAGGCTCCAAGCACCAGTACGGTGTAGAAGGGTCTTAGCCACAGTAAAACTTTTAAATGGTGCGATGGTTTTAAAAAAAAAAAGACTACATCCGTGATTGACGATCCCGGTGGAGGTGGCTCGGAGCCCACTGTAGTCACCGACTTGCAGAAGAGATGCATCTGTCTGTTGGAAATCTACACACAATAATTCACCAACAACACCTGCAGGATCACGTCTGGGATTTATGATTTTGACCTCACTCTAAGCCATCTCTACATATTTACTGTATATTGTCAAAGGAGTTCCTGTGAGGCCAGCGTTTCAGACGTGATGCAGGCAGTCTGATCATGGCTCCGGCGTACTGAGAACTTTTCTGATCCAAGCATTGAAACTTTGGGAGTGCATTAGTGTAGTATAGATAGTTTTTACTTTTGTTCTAATGTTTAAGTCACGGTTTGATTTGAACAGCCCTCATACGAAGAGTGTTTTAATAGAAACTTTTTAAATAATCAGAGCTGCTGTTGTAGAATATTAATCAACATCGTCCGCCCACCGCGTATAAGAATTTAGTAACACTGTAGTGTAAATGATGACAAACTGGCTTTGATCCTCATTACTTTAGACCAATTTAACTCCAGTTTAAAATCTTTCTTTCTCTCTCGTGTGTTTGAATAGTTCCGGCATGAGGAAGATGCCGAGAAAGCTGTGATGGACCTGAATAACCGCTGGTTCAACGGCCAGCCTATCCATGCCGAACTCTCCCCGGTGACTGACTTCAGAGAAGCCTGCTGCAGGCAGTATGAAATGGGGTCAGTATAACAAGGTTGACGGAATACTGTAACAAAAAGAAAAGTGCATGTATGAGTGAACCTGACTTCAAGCCACTTCATACAGGACACCTGTTGGATGTGGTTTAAGTGGTTTAGTTAATTAAAGTAATAGTATTACATCATGGCTGTGTCGAAAGCCCTATTCGGACGGGACTAGTTTTCCAAACGACGTTTGAGTTTAAAAAAATTTCAGCCGACGTCTGTCATTTCATGTCTGCATTCGGACAGGACTAACATCTCCGTGTTTATTACGGCGGTAGGAGTGTCTGTT
>JAQQZT010000010.1:12815760-12827363 GCA_030068275.1 Clarias platycephalus
GTGTGTAGCTCGACAGAGAGGGAGAAAGGGTGAAAGGGGGAGACAGGGGGAGAGAGGGAAGAGAAAGAGGGGGAGAAAAGAGGAAGAGGAGAGATGCAATTAGGTATTGTCACAGTAACACAATGTATAATGTATATTAACTGTAGAGTGCAAGCAGAGACTCCTTACATCATTATTGGATTATTACATCATAGTTGCGGCTGGATGCATTTGCATTGCCTTTTTCATAGCAATTTATTTGATTTCTTTTCTATTGGGGGGGTGCTATTTAATGGCTAATTTAAAAGACGTTGGCAGAATAAAAAATGTGTGGAGGTGTAAATAAGGATTGAATGAAGTTGAGCAGCTGAGAGAGACTTAGTGGCACGGTAATAGTGAAATATGAAAAGTATAACTAAGCTCTCCCAATCGATTCTTCACTAACGTGTTTCTTTTTTTGTGTGTTTTGGCCTATGTGTTGGGTAATTTATTTAAATATCCAAAGTCCACCCCTCTCTGGTTGTAACCATAGCTGCGACCTAACCTTGTCCTTTCCTTTCAGATTTAACAGACGGGTCGCCCATAATGAAGCACATGGTGTTTGGAGTAGTGACCGCCATTGACCTGCTCAACTTTGTTACCGCTCGTGAGAAACGTGAGCGATCCATATCCGAATGCACAGATGACGCGTGAGAAACGAGTGTCTTCGTCCAGCCATACGCCATTTCTAAGAATTTTTTTTGCTTCTTGTATAATTGGGCTTTAATTTAGACAAAAGATTTAAAAGGTCTAAAACTGAGAAGTTCAATTTATAGCTAAATTTCCAAATTTGGGTCTTAAATTGTATGTTAATTGTTGATCACATGTACAATTACAACAAATTAAAACACATGTAGAGAAACAAAATGAATCTACTGTATGTAAGTCCTAAATCTTTTTGTTGTTGTTTAGAAAGATATGTTGTATTGCATTGTGTTGTATTATTAAATCTTATTGTTTCCAATGTGTTCAAAGTTGTGCAGAAGAATGTAAGATGGTTGCCTGAAAGTTTTTGCTCTGGAGAGATGTTTTCATGCAGAATCATATTTTGTCCCATCTTAATAAAGAAAATCTTAATTTTCCTGATTTCTTTTCTTAATAAATAAATAGAAATTTACATTAAAAAAAAAAGATTTCCACTAGAGGGTGAAGTGTTTCACTGTCCAGAGTACAGTACAATGGTTGCGTTGACACTGCTGCACATTTCAGTTAAGGTAACTGTAAGAACATTAATGTGCTAATAAAAGAGCAAATATGATGCACTGGAAATTATCAGTCTATCATGGGAACCCTTGGTGTGTGGTGGCAGTACACCCGAGATGGCATGCCAGAGAATTATAGCGTCATGGACACACTATTCACGTTTGTTCATTCATTATAAGGAGCAATTTAGCATTGTCAGTGCTTTCGGACAGTTTTTGGGGTGTTGGGAGGAAACACATGGGATGCACAAAGATGTCGAACTGATTCAATGATTTTATATTGTTATTATTACTGAGGGCAGATGTCAATACTACCATCTAGATTGTGTAGTTTCTTCAAGAATTGGTTTATTCACACAAACACTTTAGATTCCATGCCTTATAGCAGGCCAAATTTCACATCAGCCTTGCATTTATTTAATTTACAGTAACTTATAGTAATTTACTCTTTTTAAAGTTTTGTACTCTCAGGATGCATGAATGCACATGAAGCTTTTTGAATGATCACACATTGGATCTTTGGAGGCAGACTATCCTTATTTGCACCAGGTTAGAATAGCGTACACAGTTCTCATAACTTGTGATTAAACCCATTGAGAAAAAGCCATGAGCATTTCAAACTTGCTGAACAAGATGAAAATGTGTGCAGGGCTTAAAGGCTAGTAATATCCAGCCCCTGACTGCCCCTGCTTGTGTTTGTTGTAGCTATATAGGGCTTTGTTAGCTGGGAAAAGACCTCACTGGTGCATTTTGGTTAAGCCTCTGCATGGGAGAGTCGAATAACTCCGGGATTAGCTAAATGTCACCATCAAATCCAGGATCAGGGCAAAGGTTTAGGACGGTCCTGAACTGACTGTAAACCCTCACACCGAATGTATGTTTATTGAGGCCGGACATTATTTCATCAAACTTATTTAATATACTGTAGCTTCATCTTTACTGCATCTGTATTTACTGTTAGTGTATCTAATGCCATGTTTTTAAGGTGGGAGAAAACTGCAGAACCCTGAAGGAAACCCACAGAATAGATACAGAAAGCACATGCAGCTGTATTTGTTTGCAAACTACTATAGGAAGTGGCCCAAGATGCTTCATTGGCCAAACCATGACCTATTCCAAATTTCTCATAATCATTCAACATCCATCCTTCTGCTCTAGTTTGTTTTGGCAGCTAGGATCAGCTTGCCATCAGTGCCATTCTGCTGACATTACCATTCCCACCATGAGCTCATGCCATTCCAAACAGATTCAATTATAAGCCCCTTTTTCTGGCTCATTCTGTATATAAAGGCAGGTTGTGGCCACATTCAACAGTGGTACACACCCTACAACTCCTGTCTACTCTTGGGCCCTTGCACATCCTCCTCTTCACTCCCTTCACTGCACTTACTCTCTTCAAGCATACTCTTTCAAAGGGTGGCCAAAGCAAAGGCTCAAAATTGGACCAAGATTGACCAAGCTGAGAAGTTATGGATATTGCCATCCAATACCCGTGGTTCAGACGTACCCTGAGCAATCCCTCTCGACTCTTTGACCAGTTCTTTGGAGAAGGTCTGCTTGATCATGACCTCTTCCCCTTTACTGCCTCCACCATCAGCCCTTCCTACCGACACTCTCTCTTCCGCAGTTTTTTGGACTCCTCCAACTCTGGCATTTCTGAGGTAAGGGGCTGGTTGGCTGTATAGAGGACTCAGAGATGTCTCATCGATTCATAACTCCAGTCCTGGAGGATTTCACTGCTCCCAACATGCCTGATCCAACTTATGAAGGACTTGATAATTAGCTCATGAGCTGTATCGGGTGTGTTTGAAGCAGGAAAAAGTTTAAACTATGTAAGACATTGGTCCTTGATGTAGAGGTTTGGACAGGCAATGGCATAGAACATAGTCAGAAGCTCTACATTTGTGGAACCTCATGGATCTACTGATTTTGATTTATGAGATTACATGACAGCTATGCCTTTTGTAACAGAATCTGCAATATCAGATGATCAGATAATAAAACTAGCTAAAAGGGACTGTATAATCCTATCATCCACATCCTATCCATCATGTCATCCTATCTGGGTATAGCAATTAAGTTGAATTGATAGTGTAAGACCTATTTTAATCTAATCTTAAGTGCTACTTTTCACACAGGCCATATGCTAGAGAAATGCACAAGACTTGCATTTGATTATTTTAATCCATAGCATCTTTTTTTTTCCTTCCCAGGTGAGGTCTGACCGAGACAGGTTCATGGTTTACCTGGATGTGAAGCACTTCTCCCCAGAGGAACTCAGCGTTAAGGTGGCAGATGACTATGCGGAGATTCATGGCAAGCACGGAGAGAGACAGGTGAGCTGACTTCTGAGCTGTCCATCACATGCTCATGCTGGTATACAGTATGTTCTCCTTTTATTCGCAGAACAATTATTTGCTTGTTTTAATTATGGCCTGCATCAGTTATCTAGCTTTTTGAGCAGCTTTCCTTCGGTGGTGTGAACAAGTTATTAAACATGGACTGGAAAATGGAAGTTAAAGAGCACTAAGGGGCGGCACCACTTCATTTTTAATGAATAAAAAAATATATGGCCAGATCGGTTCTTTGTTGTAATATGAATGGGCTGTGTATTTGCTTCATAATGTTCAACAGAACAGTCATCATGGATTAGATATGATTCATTAAGATTTGCATAGCAATAGACCTCTAGTAGAAGTGATTCAGTGGGAGAGCTGGATCTACGTGGAATGCCCCACTGCTTACTGCAATTTTCATGTGTGACCGTCAAATGGGTCTGATTTATTTAAATCAAACAATTTTCAGTCTAAGCAAGATGCCTGGACATCAATGCACAACGTCTTAAAGGCAGATGTACCAAGTGACAAATGGTACAGTATTGTGATGACTGGGTCTGATTCCTGTGGACTAAGAACCACTCTTAAGTCTTAACACACTGATTTTGGGGACTCCTTCCATCCCTATTTATGCATGTTTAAGGAGTGAACAGATTAGGGTAAACAGCTCGGAACGTTTTCAACAGATTGACAGATTGACGTGAGAGTTGTTTTATCTTGAAAGCAATTTCCCTCTGGGATTAATAAAGTTCTTTGAATCTTGAATCTTGAATCTTGAGAGTTGATGAAGCCATTTAATTTTAATTTTATGGATTAAAACCTCCCTTTACCATGAATCTGGTTCAGTGTTGAATGTGCATATTCGTGCCTGTGCTGTGATAGTTAAGATAATTGCTTGTATCTTAATAATCAGTTATTGTAAGAGACTGCACTTCATTCATTACATTGTCCTCCAGGATTATGGGATTTTAAAACAATACAGTTATAATGAACAAAAATAACAAAACGCGCATGATTTTTTAATTAACTTACATGGCAACACATTACACCTAAAATATTCTACTGTGTAAATTAATAACATTCACATATCTACATATATGTACATATCTGCAACCCTTTCGCAAATTGATCTGTCCTCCTGTTAAACCTCACAACCATTATGAGGTCCAGAGTTCCTGTTTTCATCACCATAATTATCTTGTATTGCTTTCTCCAACGATCCCCTGGATGTTATTTTGTTTCTGACACTGTTCCCACATTCTCTCACAGGATGACCATGGCTACATCTCACGGGAGTTCCACCGCCGCTACCGTCTACCCTCCAACGTCGATCAGTCAGCCATCACCTGTACGCTGTCAGCTGATGGCCTGATCACCTTCTGCGGCCCCAAAACAGGTGGATCAGAATACGGGCGTGGAGATCGCACCATTCCTATCACCCGCGATGACAAACCCAACCCTGCTGCTTCCTCTTAGACAAGTGGATTAGTGGGCATGAGCGTGGCTCAGAAGGTGGTTTAATTGTTGAGATTATTATAATCTATAATCTATAAATGGGAGAAACAGATTAAGAGGAATGGATGGCTTCTAATCGGAAAGTTCTTTCAAATCCGGCCACAAGAAAACTTCAACTTCCATAATAAGTTAGGTTACAAAACAAGCTTCTGTTAAATAGGGCTGGGATTCGCAGAAGTTTCTATTTAGAACCATCCAACCTCCTAACTGGTCTTCTTGTGTCTGATATTTCTCTTTTTAGCTTGTATGTCACCTGATTTTTTTCTCTGCCCTCTCTCCTCTAACCTTGTTTTACTGCAACGCCCCTCACCTTAGGCATCTACTAAAAATATTATCTCAATAAATCTGTATTATTAACCAAAGCAAAAAAAAAAAAAAAAGCTTGTTTTTTTCCCTTCGATTTTCATAATTTATGTCTAGTTTATATGAGCTTGTTCTCATTGTAGCCTCTGATTCCTATTCTTGGCTGACAGGAATGAAATCCAATGTTTTTCTCCGCTGTTCTTCTCATTGCTTAAGTCTTCCCATTGTCAAAGCTAGCACATTTGGAACTCATCCGAGGGTTATGAAAGAGATTTGCAGACAACTAGAAAATGCACATCATTCATCTTTTGTATTTACAATAAATTAATAAATACTTAGATTGAGTGTAAAAATATCAATACTAACATGTACTGTACAGATGATGAAATATGGTTTACACACATTACAAAACATTATTAATCTACTTCAATCACAATCAGGTTGTATTGTACATGTAATGCAAAACAAGTAGTATGTAAATGATTATTATTGCTTGAAGTGATTGGGAAAGAATAAGACATTTTTGTTCTGCAGTCAATAAGATTTTAAATAGTTGCCTGGAAAATTATAAGAGTATACTCTTTTCAGATCTTATTCATCATGTATAATTTAATATATAGGTGAAATGGTGAAATAGTGGTTAGCATTCACCCTCCCGTCCGCTCCTCCCCCAAAAAATTGCTCGTAGTGTGGGTGTTAGTGTGTGCACGTGTGCGTGCCCTGGGATGGATTGGCACACTGTCCATAGTCTTTTGTTCCCCTTATTTTAGAAAGTTTTAGAGAATAAAGTAATATTACATTTACATGTTGTCATTATGCACATGCTCTTATCCAGAATGACAATCTGTATAGGTCAAAATGATAGATTTGTCATTTCTACTGTAACTAGAACAGCTCTAGAAAACGTGTAGCTACATTACTACTAATCAAAAGAGGTGACCAGATACAATGCAACCTCCATCACTACTAGCAAACATTAGCGTGAGCTTGGTTTTATCCGCAACTGTGTTTCCAGGAGCAGTGTGGTGGAATCCACCATGCTTGAGGAGGAACAGCTAGAAGTGGAGCAGAAATAGGGTAGTGGCAGACAGGAGGAGTGAGCTGGAGGATCTCGAAGGGGACAGAGCAGACTCTGAGGTGTGTGAAGGACGGATGAAGGGGTGTTGTAACTTGAAGTTAAGTGACCCTCAAAATGTAGTACTGGATGGATGGAGTGATTGTGGATAGCCATAGTAGGAGAAGGATAAGAAGAAGGCTTTTGTGTCAGATGGGGATGATGGCAATGAATATTAGTTGTCCTGCAAGAAGACAAAAATATTAGGAAGAAAAATTGCACTCAGAAAAGTATGGAAAATCAGTAAAAGTTGCCTAACATTAATATTTTCATATACAGTATATGCAGAAAAATAGATTCTTTCATATATATATA
The DNA here is from genome assembly GCA_030068275.1 of Clarias platycephalus. NCBI lineage: Eukaryota > Metazoa > Chordata > Actinopteri > Siluriformes > Clariidae > Clarias > Clarias platycephalus. The sequence continues at coordinate 12,822,564 of JAQQZT010000010.1, forward strand.
TATATATAATTTACTAACTGAAATGTAAAATTTGTAACTAATGTATTTGGAATGCCTTAAATTATTAAATGTAGGTTTTGATGGGCAGGAGTTATAGAAAATTTTTAAATGATACAAAATTTTTCATATTCGAGTATTCCAACACAACTCCAAAATCTTTTTTGGAATTGCAATTTTACTTTATTTTAAGTTTAATTTTAATTTACATTTTTTTTAAAACCTTTTTTACTTCATGGAATGTCAGCTGACAAAATTAATTGTGTCTAGACACTTACCGTTGATGGTGCTGAAAGCCCTCAGTCTGACCATCGAAATGTTCCCATGATTGTGCTGGTGGTTTATTAGTGGGCTCTGAATTGGGCATTGGGGACCAAGGGTGCTGCACAGGAACTTTGTTCCAACCAAACTGGCCTGTTGTGTGAACATTCTTGCTCAAATGTTCTTGATAAGCCCACTGACCTGTAAAAGTGTTAATGTAGAACACTGATTTTTTAACAAAAATTCTGATAGCTTATAAAATGCATAGAATGTAACCTTATACAAAATAATAGGTAGGTTTAATGTTTGTTATACTTTATTTATACTTTATATTTTGTTCACATGCCATTTAAGGGAAAGCTACAAACTCCTTTTGAGTTAGATATTCACTTTTGTAGATATTTGTTTAATTAATTTCATGAACAAGAAAGGGATGCTGATGATGGATTGAGTATTTATAATGAAAGTGTAAGTGATGACAGCTTGTAACTTATTAAAGCATAATGTTTTATTCTTTAATTAATAAAAAATATATACCCCCTTTTTAATTAAATTACAAAAAAAATAACTTTTCCATGATATTCTAAATTTTTCGATGCATTGTACAACACCGTGGATGTAATGGTTTTAATACACAACAGTATAATATATTTACAGTGTGACTGTATACTCTTAGTACAGTCAAAACTTTTAGTACAGTATTGCTTATTTTTTAAATTATTTTCTCTTCCTTTAAATTATAAAAATAATTAAATTGAATAAAACACTTTTTTTTATGTTATTCACAACATTAAATGACATTAAATAGTCTATTAGACTATTATGTGATGATGAAATTTTTTTTTTAGAAAGAATGTTAATGTTAATGATAATGATAATGTTACTATTTCAGTTTGCTTTGTCATGAGTATATCTCCACCTCCTTTTATCTGCACTCTCTCACCCACACTGATCTTACCCGTAGGCAGTGAGGTGTCAGAGGCTCTTCTGCGCTCCTGGAAATTGGGAACTTGCAAACTTCTTTGGTACCTTAGGACAGATGAATAAGCGAGAGGGCTTCTGTCTGATTTTGGTGTAAATGGAAACTGTCCATGCATTTGGTTCATAGAGAGCTGTGGGTCTAAAAGAGCACCTGGGGAGGTAAAAGAGGTGCTGGGGACAGCGAAGGCAGAGGTGGGAGAGGTGTCTGAACTGGGACTGTCCATTAGACCCACCACAATATCTGCAGATATTGACAGACAATTTTTATATATATATGTTATAGACAAATGAAGATGATACATATTGATATAAATTTGTTTGAAAATATACTGTGCCAAAGGAATGTAATTTTTTTTTGTGGCCAAAGACACTTATTACACAGGAGACTAATCAAATGTTCTGCAAATTTATAGGACCATATATATAAAGAGGAATTTTATTTTGTATTTTTGTTCACATTCAATTGTATTAATTATTACGTTTAATAATATTATTGTGTACTTATCCTCTGTGCTGTCTGAGGTGCACAGGATTTTGTAGTATACTGTAAGTGATTGTATAAAACCTACTCTCATTTAAAATTAGAACGTACAATAACGTACAATTCCATTGTACGTACTTGGTGGGTGACAGCAGCTTTTTACTGATGACCGCACACAATCAGAGTGTCTCTGTATCATGCTCCTGGTTTCAGATGTATAGTCAAGAGGGATCTGGTTTGGTTTTTGTCCATTCATTAGTCTCTCCAGCAAAAGCCAGTAAATGGCAGAGTAGTGGTTGTAACTGTCGTTCTGTAAAGACTAGAGAAATTAATACAGATGTTAAGTGTTTGAGTGGACAAAGTGTTAGCCGGCAGCACATATAAAATGACCCAAGCTCAGCTTACATCAGTGGTCCTCTGCTTGTCAATGCCCAGCGTTTGCATAAGACTGAGCACTTTCTCATTGTATCGCTTTGCCTGGCAGTGCCTCTCAGGCTCAGGAGAGTTAAAGAAAGCCTGGCACACTGCTATCGGGACAGCTTTCATCCAGTAGTGCTCCTTGATTTGCGCCAGACTGATACGTTTGGCCGGGTCCACCATCAGCATCCTCCGTATCAGGTTCTCACACTCTGGATAAAAGCAGAGCACGAGGATGTCTGACTACCTTAACGTGACCCACATATCAATTGGTCATGGTTTGAGAGTGCGTAGGATTGGTACCCTGTGACATGAAGTAAGGAATCCTAAAGCGTCCATCTATGACAAGCTGTTTTAGGGCTGAAACTGAGACGGCATCAAAGGGAAGAGATCCACACACCAGGACATAAAGAACCACACCTAGACTCTGAAAAAACAAAGAAGACAAGAAGTCTCATGATAATTGTTGCAAGAGGACGCGGTTTGAGTATTTATGCAACGGATGAGCGCCTGGAATTTTCACAAAGATTGCATTAAAAGAAAAATCCCATGGAATTCTTATGGCCCCAAACTAAAGAGGAACTTTTTTCATCCCAGCTGTCTAGTTATAAAAGAAGGGGTCTGAACTTCATTTAGGAAATTTACCCAGATGTCCTGCTGAGGGCCCTCGTATTCCTTTCCTTTGAAAATCTCTGGTGCGGCATAAGGCGGACTTCCACACCATGTACTCAGATGCTTTCCAGGTACATAGAAATTTCCGAAACCAAAGTCTGAGAAACACAATGAGGAAAAATTGACATCCCAGTATACCCAAATATGCTGTTATTTCTGCAACACACAGAATGAAGCATGCCCACACCCCACCCTCAAAATAAAACAAATAATATTATAATTTGTGATGTCACTACCGAACCCCTGGCTCTGAGACTTACTAAGTCCACCACAATTAAATTCATCATTAGCAAGACACCTACATACGGAGAGTTCAAATGACATAATAATTAAAAGTAGAGACCAGATATTGGTCTATAAGATGAAAGAACACATAGAACATACTTTTCAAATATTTTAAATAAGGTTCATGCAAGATTAAATCTAGTAGTACAAAAAAAATAATGGGGTTTGCTCTGCTACTATAAGCCCAGTGACTTTTCATTATGAATTAATTATTAATAATTCATTAATTTCATTTTACCGGTCCCAAGCCTGGATAAAATGGGAGGCGTAAAACCGGTGCCAACCTTGTGCGCGGATCAGATGGTCCGCTGAGAGCCGCTGAAAGACCAACAACAACTTCAATTTCATCAATAAATCAAACTCGTGTCTTTTACCTGCCAGTTTGATGTTCATGTTGTTATCCAGCAGTAAATTTTCAGCTTTAAGGTCTCTATGTACAATGTGGCATCTGTGGCAATACTCTACAGCAGAAAGGATTTGCCAGAATGTCTTCCGAGCTTGTTCCTCGCTCAGCGGACCGTTGCACACAAGATAATCTTTACAAAGACAAAAAAGATATGCCTGATGGGTTTAAAAGAAAAACATATACAAGAAAAACATATACAAGAAAAACATATACACACACTGACAGATTCAGTAAAAGAGATCATGATCATGTGTAAGGTCTTGAGCCACCCCTTATTTCTTTTAAATTAAATTAAATTTAATTTAATTTAATTAAATTATCCTGGCCAGGCTCGATTCCTGTCTCTGTGTGCATAAAGTTTGCATGTTCTCCCCGTGCTTGGTGGGTTTCCTCCGGGTACTCCGCTTTCCTCCCACATTCCAACGTCATGGAGGTAAGGTTAATTGACGTTCCCAAATTTCCCTAAGTCTCCTGGGATAGGCTCCCCGCAACTCTGAATACAGGATAAAGCGGTATAGATGATGATGAGTAAATTAAATTAAATTATGTAGATTTACTGTGACAGGCTACAAAGTGCCTAAAGATACAATTTAAAAATTGGCTGTTTATTTAACAACTTCAGCAGCGACCTCATTTCCCCTCTCGTCTGTTCCAATCACTCAGCATTCAGCATCAACCGCATACTAATCACTGGCCTGATCATCTGTCACCATCTGCACCTGTTTCTCACTTAAGTAAGATGTCTTTATGCATGAATGATCAATAGGTCACTGTCTGGCTTAACAAACAAAAAGAACATTTCCCTGAAACTAGTCAGGTACAGGACTGGCTTAAAAAAATACAAGAATGTAGTTTCTCTTTAAAAGCAAAATATGAGGTGTGGCTCAAGCCTGTTGCATAGTACTGTACATCAAACTTACCAAACATCTCCCCATTGTTGGCATACTCGGTCACAATGTACAACATATTCTTGGTTTCCATAACCTGCAAATTAGAGAAAGTAATATCTTACACATTGTAGTGATAAAAATTTTAGGTCCAATACCAATGGGAAATACCAATTAGCTAGAAAAATGTATGATCTATGTGTTGTTTCATTATATCACATAGTATCAGGAAGCTTAAGCGTAGGAGCACGAACAGACTGGGTCTAAAAGTGGTTTTATTTGTGTCCCTTTTGTAAACCCTATAGAGACTGATAGAGATGTCTGCTAAATAAAGCAACTGTCATGCACACTCAATCGGCGCCCGGCACTAGGACCCGGAAGTAAGACGGGCGTCAAACCAGGAAGTATAAAAG
>JAQQZT010000010.1:12827463-12839305 GCA_030068275.1 Clarias platycephalus
GGTTCACCATCCACGCTACATTGGGCTAACCGCTAAAGCTACGTCTTCTGGTCGCCGAGGTTAGTACATTTCTGACAGCAACAGGTGTGGGGAAAGTAGTACAGGATTTTCATTGCTTGATATAAACCATTCAGCCTCTGCATAACTGGCCCTGCTCATCTTATTTATAGACTGATTACAGTGGACTGATTTTACAGACTCTTAAAAATCACTTCCACTTGTTTTTCAGTTTTATCAATTGTCTTGCCATTATATCCATCCATCTAGAAACCTCTGTTGTCTAGCGTGGTACTAGGGACTGAGGAGGCCAATAGTGACAATTGTATTTATTCCAGTTTTTACGACCATGGTAGAACCTCTGGTCAACATTCACATGGGCAATTAGGGATGCCAATTAGCCGAATCCGTATATCTTTGGACTATGGGAGGAAACTGGAGTACCCAGAGGAAACCCAACAAGCACAGGGAGAACATACAGACACTGAGGTGGGAATCGAACCTGGAGGTGCAAGCCGACAATGCTAACCACTAACCCACCCTGCCACCTGTCTTCCTTTAACATTAAGAAAACATCAATGAGGATCCATCAGGAAAGTGCTTGCATTTTATCTGATTTAGTTGTAGGCTGTCACTCCTTTAACAACTTTATGCATGCCCTAAATTCTGCCTCACCAATTCATGTCTAATTACTGCGTCATTATCGAGCATTGTTCTGTAATTTGTGTTGATGAGAGTAAATGTAAACTCACAGACCTGGTAGAGTCGGATGATATGTGGATGGTTCAAAAGCTTCATGATTTTAACTTCCCTGTTAAGTTTCTCCAAGCCTGACGCATCCAAACGAGTTTTGTCGATGATTTTAATGGCAACCTGTGAGTTGATTAAATCAAACTGAGCAAATTTCAGATGCTAAAAGCCTATCACTTACAAATCATACATAAGCAGCTATAATTTAATAACATTGATTAACAACAAACAGTTGCTGATTATGACAATAATTTAAAGGAACCTGTGTTTTAGTGACTTTGTGTCTCGCCAGCTTCACCACAGCAAAGTTGCCTTTCCCCAGCGTACGTATGATCTCATAGAAGCCGACCTGGAGAGGTTTACCAACCCGGTTCATTGTGTCTGGCCCATTGTCTGACAGCACCACCATGCTTAATGTCCTTAACTGCTGCGTGATTAATCATGAAAGAATTGAAACAACACCAGGTAGTTGTTGAAACAGTAAACTACACTTTTAGAAAAAGAGTACCAAACTGTAACTTTGCATGATGTTGAACTGGTACCGAAGTACAAAATACATACAGTATTTTGTATTTTTCAAGATGTGATGACAATATACAGTAGATACAGATATTTATATTGTCATCACATCTTGAAAAATTAATGCCTCACAACATAAAGCGTACTGTACTGGTTGTGTATCGATCCAATAACATTAAAAATGATATTGTGTGCTCAATTCAAAATAATGAAAAAAAGTCCAAAAGTGTAAAAATTATTGCTTCTATTCTTAAAATTGTGTATCATGTAATGTTTTTTTTTTATTTTTTTTTTATTTATAGAACTTTATTAATCCCAGAGGGAAATTTATGATTGCCTATTTGTATGTCTAGTTAATCATTGGTGTAAAGTGAACTACTTTAATAGTAGAGAAAGTACTAGTTACAGCACCATCCATAGACCAATAATGTTCATCCATTTTTTTTAGTTATACCAACATACTCTTGCACACACTTCCTGTGAAGGCAGGGAAGAGTGAGTATAAGTTATAAGACTTTGCGCAGAATTTACATCATGGATATTTCTAGAGTTTGATCTCCTGAGATTTTATAAGATAGGAGCTGTATTAAATTAGGTCAACACCAGGATAAAAAAAAAACCACAAACATAATAATAATAATAATAATATGTATGTGATATTTTTTGTATATATTACAGTAAGAGGGAAATGGGCCATGATTCTACACGGCATAGCTTCTACATCAATTCTACCTTGCAGAATTAGTAAGTACAGAAGTTCATACACTTCACAGGTCTTGTTATCATTAGTTAAACAAGATATCAATAGTGATAATATTAATACACCATTAATAATGGAATAATACTACATATTTAAAAAATAATAATACGAAAAAGGAATGGCTAGACCTATATTTAGGCTACAACTTAGATTTGTTGCTTCAGTCTTGAATTGTTTACTAATGCTTTATTCAGTGATAACTTAGAGTGATTAAATATCAGGACATCAGGACATTTATTTTTGGGTATTCATAGGTGCATAAAACACGTGTTAAAATATGCATGAAAATATGATGAGAATTAATGCATGAGAAAACTATGATATACACAGTGCATTAATAATAATAATAATAATAATAATATAAGTATGTTTGTGCAGAATTGAAGTTTGTTTTCCATTAGTTAGGTTTCTCAGTCATTTTGGGAAAAATAAAAATATATACATTAAATCTTTTTTTTTATTTTTTTATAAATATATATAAAATATAGTAAGAACTCACCGGTACACTCTTAAACGCTTTCCATCTATAACTTGCAGCTCCTTTCACCTGCACTCATTCCTGCACTTTGTCCATTCACACCTTTAAATTTATATATATATTTTTAAGTTTAAATATTTGATTCCTTAAAAAGCAAAAATCACTGCTCCTGGTTTCTGTTCACTCTGGATAGCGTTGCACATAATCCTCTCTGTAGACTCGAGTCACTCCTAAGTCACCATAACAGGTCTCTGCTCTATGTACCACTTTATTAACGTCACTCTGGCGTCAAAGCACTGAGCAGGGCGCGCGCAGGAGCCCATGTTGCCTAGCAACGCTAGCCACGTCCCAAACCGGTCTGAACGCACTAAACAGTAGAACACGGGAATTTTGCTAATAGTGTAACAGAAATATGTAATCTACATTACCTGGAATACACATGAAGCACAATAGACCCTCATCCTGGCAATATGTATTTTATCTTGGTACTTGACGCAATTTAAATGTTAAATCTGGTGATGAAAAACTTACTAAACATAAAGTGTTGATAGCCTACAAAGGAGGCAAAATCTGAGTCACAAACCCCAATCACAATAAACACAACCACTCACTCATCGTCTGTACTGCTTTATCCTGTATACGGGGTGGCATGGTGTCTGGAGCCTATCCCAGGAGACTTGGGGCATGAGGGTGCCAATCCATCACAGGGCACGGACACGTACTTAAATTCCAAACATGACAGTGGTACGGGGTAAACTTTGGTCTCATGCACTTGCACACGATTCAGGCTGTAATTCCTGCTACATTTTTGTCAGCTGCTATAATAAAGGGCTTTGCTATTTAAGTCTGCCTCAACAAATTCTCAGTGAGCACAAATAGGATGTCAGGATGTCTCCAGGATAAGAGCCATAGCAGGAGCATCTTCAGGACCCATTAAACCACCAAAAAAATTACATTTCCTTTGGTCTATTTTCCTAAAGTTATCTTAAAACTTAGAGACTTTTTTTTAGGAGTCTAAGTTAGATCTTCTACAGATGACCTGATGGGCTGGTCAGTGTGTGTGAGACCAATGGGTTGTTATAAACCATGCATTTCCAAAATGCTGAAAAATCATTGTCAAATATTTCAGATTTTTAAAAATATATTTTTAATATGGTCCTAATATAACTTGCTAATATTACTAGACACCTAATTTGTTATCTTGGTCACTTGACTTGTGCAAACTCTTGCCACCCCCACCCCGCTTTTCATTAAGAGATTTTTTTTATGTTTGCAACCCTGTAACTAGAAGTAACATACTGTACCATGGCCAAAGGCAACAACAGGTTTTTCAACAGTGTGTTTCCAGGCAAATTTGAAAATTCTAAATTAAATTGAACTGAACAGTGCAAAAACAAAACCTTTAATTTGTTTCAAAACGTTTAAAAAACACTTCTAGTACACAGAACAGCAAAATAGGAACATTTAACCAACTTTAGGTTAATCAAAACAGCTAGTACTACAGTCCTACATACAGTACATTAGAAAACAAATAAACGTGTAAAAAAACTTTATTCTTAACCAGTACAACTCGTAACAAAGACTTTAGCCATTACTACCATTATCATTATGCTAATCAGGAGATCAGACCTCCAGTACAAGGAGCCATATCTCAGCGGGCCCTGTGACCTCCGACACGTTTCAAATGATTACACTAGCTACAGATACAGGACTATAAGAGCTGAATTTGTCCCATACAAAAAAAAAGGACAGGGATTAGTACAAGGTGTCCACTACATCACTGTTCTTTCTCTATGGCTGTGTGATTAGTTTTGCTGATGCAATTGATGTCCTCCAACATCTCCTGAGCTGTCTGTCTGAGGGCTGAGTAGCGGCTTGAGGCCAACTGATGGATTCTCTCCAGTGGAAGGGAATGCTGTAGGTTTGGGCTGAGTTGGACCGATAAGTCACCCTCCACTAGTAGAGACTGGAGCAGCCGCAGGGCCTGCAGACACACCTCTGAGTCCTGGTCTGATGATGATGACATTAAAAACAACATGTCAATGACATAAAGCGCCTCCCTAAAGCCAAGGAATGAGCCATAAGAACAATCACACCTAGGCGAGGATAATAATTGGAAGCAATGAAGAAGGGTGTGGTTTGTACACAACAGTGATTTTTACTCAGAGCTCTAAATGAGCCAGATGTGACACTGATATAGCAGTAATTTATATAATAAAACATCTAACAAGACAAAGAGAAAGAGGGAAAACGTCTGTGTTGTTGGAAGACTGACTATAAATGGTGAGTAACTTTATACGATGAGAGAGAGAGAGAGAGAGAGAGAAAGGGAGGGAAGGGGTGAGACAGAAAGTGTGGAAGCCGATCTTAATCCTCCCCACCACCTTTCACTCGGCATGACGTCAAAGCTGGGATCAGATAAAGTCTTGAAGCCTCAGGAGGGCTTTCTCAGCTGCACTCACTCATGTCACACTCACAGTCACAGATGCAAATACACAGACATCCACGCACCTTCAAGCAGGGTGCATATAAGAGGCAGGAGTGCAGGGCTCTCGCTGATGTACGTCAGTCCATTTACGCTGAGGCTGACGTTGTACAAAGCCATCAGCATCAGCCTGCACAGACGTACGCACAGATGTACGCACACGCACAAACACACGCACACACTGTCAGGTAGAAATATAGTCAGTTTACATATTAGTTACTGTATAGTACATATAAAATTAACTTAATATGGCGCACTGGAATTGTGTTAATATACACTTACTATCCATTTTATTAGGAACACCTACAGTATACATGCAATCTGCAGTCATGCAAAAATGTGGTAGCAATGCAATGCCTTAAATCATACAGATACAGGTCAGAATCTTCAGTTCATTCTCAGATCAATCACAATGAGAAAATACATATGATCCCTGTGACTTTGACTTGTGATGCCTGACAAGATGTATTGTCCATTTTTGAAACAGCTAAGGGTTAAGGATTACTGGGATTTTCACATGCTGCATTCTCTTGAGATTAAATCCAGTATGGTATGAATGGTATGTTATGAGCTGAAAAGCATCTCAGAATGTACAACACGTTGAAACTTGAGGCAGCTGGGTTACATGAGCAGAAGAACACATCAGGACACAGGCTTAGGGTTATAGAGTGGGAAAAAAGACGAGGTAATGTTTTTCATGAATGAATGAGAAAGTATACAGGTTTCTTCTAATAACATGGTCAGCGAGTTTATTTGTCCAGTAATGAACTCACACTTTGAGTTTTGGAAAGACCCCAGACTTCATTAACCCAAGCAGCTGCACCAGAGTGTCCAACAAGACGTGCGCAGAGCTGGAAATGAAGTCCCTCCCACAAGTCACAGCCGCCAAATCTGCGAAAAAATCGATATTTCAAATGAATCTAATTAATATACCACAAATAAAGGCGGAAAAACAATGAATATTACCACTTACTGGTAATGACACCAGCCAATGCGAGCACAAACTGGTGCTCATGGGAATTGTAGTTCTGCTGCTGGGGTTTTTCCTCCTCGTCTAGAGATTTCACGAAACTCTCCAGGGTTTGACCTGCTACACTTAGAAACGGTTCCAGCTTCCCCTTCATAGAGATGCACACGCAATATATTACCACAAATTAAGGCAATAAAGTCATTGACTTTTTTTTTTTTTTTTTAAACAATTGTGTTCTTTTTCTTACTGAGTGAGCACCAACAGAAATGTCATTTTCATTCACAAAAACAAGCATTACTGCTCAATAAAGGATCTGGGGACAATCCTGGGAACAGTGTGAAGGAATTTCGATACACCCTGGAAAAGACATATTCACACACTGTTCCACTGCAACGTGCAATTTGGAGTAGCCACTCTACCCCCAGCTTGTTTTGGAAAGAAACCAAAGAAACGCCTGCAGACTTTGAGAAATCACAGAAACTCAAGCCTGGGAATTAATTAAAAAAAATCCTGAAGCTGTGAGTCAGCAACGGTACCTGCTGCACCACAGTGTCACACATCGCTCACTGTTATTCGTGAGCATTTAGTATTGTTGATCACAAATAATATATGACGAATCACCAATCATAAGATGTCTAAACACCTATCAATTATCTGATTAGGTGTGCTGTAATACATATGTCTGAGGTGAAAAACGCTGCTTTATTGTAGTAAGTGTAAGTGTAAGATAATAAGAATTACAGCCCAAATATTTAGACCAATTCAGTCTTAGTCAAGTCAGACGGTTTTACTGACCGACGCCTCTATTATAAAGTGACTCACATCAGCCAGTATGTCTCTTACAGCTTCTTCTCTCCGGGAAGCACTCCAGAGTACAGTGCAGGTAGCGGCGCCCAGGTCTGTACAGAACTCCGCCTGCTGCTGCAACTGCTCGCGGCTCTCCCATAACCGCTCCCTTAGCGCTAGTTTCTCCTGAGGGAACACCTTACAGGTTAGGGTTAGGGCTACAATTTAAAAATTCAGCAAGGTGTATAAAAAAATGGGCACAGAATAAAACAACTATCCAGGCCATAGTCCAAGTCATCGTTTTCAAGGTTACCTTCGTACATGTATGATGTATTGTATTTCACTCACCTCTCTCTCTCTCTGGCACTCGGACTGTGCTGCATCGAGGCGGGAGCAGAGGTGCAAACACTCCTGCTTGAGCTGCTGCTGCTGCTCCTGGTTCTGTTCCCTAACTGTAAAAAGATGCCGCACAGGAATGGGTTTCACACATGCAGATGTTGTTCTGATGATGCTGTGGAGATGCTGTGTAACAAATCTTCCTGAAACTTCCTGAAACTGGGTCAGGATCGAGTAAATGTTAAGGTCATCATTTTTACATACAACATTCAGGTTAAATCCAGTGTCACTTGTAAGCAGTGGTGGGAAAAGTACACAAGTTCCATACTTGAGGAAAAGTACTAGGTAAAGTATAAAAAAATACTGGGCAGTATTAGCTCACAGTAAGTCATAGTAAATAAATCTCTCTCTCTCTCTCTCTCTCTGATTCCCGACTGTGACTGCGTGTATTTCGTCACTGCTATTTCATCACATTGTGTCAAACACCTGTACATTTTATTTGTATAGCGCTTTTAACAATTGTCATTGTCGCAAAGCAGCTTTACACAATCATCGCAAAGCAGCTTTACACAATCACACACAATAATTTACACAATTACACACAATAGTCTTCTGGTGGCAGTACTCCTGCTTCAAATACTATACATCACTGTGAACACTACGCCATGCAGAAATGTAGTGATGTAGAAAGTACAGATATTTGTTTCAGGATGTAGTGTAATAAAAGTGATACATATCCACTAAAAAAACTACTAACATAAGTACAGATATATGAAGTAAATATACTTACTTACCACCTCTGCTCGTAAGTTTGTCATATGATAACCTGTTAATATTTTGTTACGTAAAGCAATTCAGAGCAACACAGATATCCCCTATTTCACAATGGAACAATAGTAAATATAACCCTTCCCAACATTCATTCATCTTACGTGTGTCCAAAGAGCGGGCTTTGTGCAGGGCGTCCAGAAAATCACCAGTAATCACCTTAGGCAGAAATTCCCGTAGCTGCATGACCTGCGTGCACAGCCTCTCCAGGTCTCTCTTTTGGACCCAGACAAAACAATCCCCTCCTGGATCCTATACGGGTTAATCAAAAATACCACGAGCATGTAATGTTTTTAACACTCTCCTGTCTGCAAAGATACTGGAAGAGGATTCGAAACTTTAAATTGATTCTGTGTGTGTGCGTGTGTATATGGAGCGCTGCAATGAACTAACACCCTGTCCAGGATGTATTCCTTCCACTTTTACACTAACCAGATTAAAACAGTTACTGAAGATGAATGTATGTTTTCCTGTTTGTTGCTTTGTTCCATCTTTTTCCCCTTTACCAGTCTCATCATTTTTTAAACACTTAACGCTGCAACTCCAGAACACAGGATTACATACAGAACATACCGGACTGTATGTGTAGTGTACCTACAGTACATATCTGCCTTTGACTTATTTTCTTACATTTATTTAAAATATGAATAATTATGTAATATTTAACATTATGGCTTAGTGGTTAACACTGTTCCCTTGCACATCCAGGACCCGGGTTCGACTTTCCCGCCTCGGTGTCTGTGTACATGAAGTTTGCATGTTATCCCCGTGGGTTTCCTCCAGGTTCTCTGGTTTCCTCCAACAGTCCAATGACATGCAGAATACACTGAATGGTATTTCAAAAGTGTCCATAGTGTGTCAATGAGCGTGGGAGTATGTGTATGTGTGTGTGTGTCCATTGATGCATTAGCACACTGTCCAGGGTGTCCCCCTCCTCATACCCACATACAAAGCAGCATAGACAATACGTAAGTGAGTGAGTGAGAATAATAAAGGACAGTGAATAAATAAAGTGACATAAACGCACATAAACAGAATAAAATACACAATAAAAAAAATCAACCTTTGGATTTGTAAATTGCGGCTTAAAATGAAAGTGAAACAATGGCGCCATCTTGTGGATACGGCGTGTATGAGCTGCATAAAAAAACGCTAAACGTGATCGTCACTTATGTTAATTACTTTTAAACACCAGATAAAATGTCATATTTAGCACTGAATTTGTCTCAAATACTACATTTTGTACTGGCAAAGAATATATATATATATATTTTTTTTTACAATTCTGTTCATTTTAGTTAGAAGTTCCTACTTGTAATGAAATGGTACGTACAGTAGCTGTAGCTAAGTTCGGTCTGAGCTGACAAATTAAATTCCTTTTCAATATTAAGATATAGTTCAAAGTTTATGTTTTTTTTGTCGTGATCTAACTGGAAATCGTTTGTATTTTAAATTATTTAGTAAATCTCGATTAAATTGACGCTAGCTAGCTATTTTTAACCGAATGATTTCATATGTGGAGACTTGTGGTGGCTGATAACTAAAAACAGATAAACAGAGATGTGTAATTTTACCTCTCTTGAGCTCATTGGTGGTACTTTAGTGAAGTCTGACGGTTGCATCTTAACAAAACGGCTTCTTACCGAACTAACCGATTTATTAGCAAAACGTAAGAGGTAATTTTGTCTTTGAGGCTGACAGGTTGTCTAAATGTCTCCCTCTGCTGATTCTTCTGTGTACTGCATGATTAGCTTCTTCTTTCGGCTGCTCGTGTGCTAGTAATGATTTCCCCCCCCCCCAACCTCCTGACATGTTAATTTAAAACTGATGTAAATTGGCCCTGGTTAGCATTTTATAAGAGTAACAGTGGAAGTAAATAAATAAAGAAAAGCTTATAGATAAATAAAAGAAAGATTTTGTCTGTACATTGGTCAGAAGTCGCTGATGTCTGTACGCTTCATACATTGGAGGGCCAGAAACCAGCCTCTGTCTGGAAAATTTCTGTCTGTATATCTGTATGTCTTTCCAGACAGATTTTGTCACAGCATCACGCAAAACTGGCTCGATAGAATTTAATGAAACTTGTCTGAAATCATTATGTTGAGTAAATGGAAAGTTATGAGCAGTTATGCTCCAGATTATAACCTGCAGATTATCGACCGCTGGACAGAATTTAATTAAACTTTTGCAGTACTTGAATATCTGCCTGAAGTTTACCCTGCACCATACGTGAAATCAAAATGTTGAGTAAATACCGACATTATGAACAGTTATGTACTTTGTTTAATAATCTATTTTAAAATAAGATAGTTATCTAATTGCTCAAATCGAACAAACACCTACACCAATAGTTATTTATATATCCAGCTAGCTATATAACAGCTGAGTTGTTTTAAGACAAAACCTAATCTTTATCCGATCTACTTTTTTTCGATTTGTCATATGTGACGACAAAACAACTTAGCGTAAACACGGTGTCAACCTTAGAAAATTCTGTTTCTTTATATTAATAACTTAGGAAAAGAGTTCTGCCATACAGAAAGACAAGCAGACATATATACCTGGGCTTCAACATGAAATAATATCACTGATTACATTAAGCTTCACCATCCTGGGTTGTGCCCCTTGAGCAAGCTACAGTGCAAACTGTCGAAACTGTTCAAAAAGAGTGAACCATGAAAACATTGTGAAGTGGATGGTGAAAGGGCAGACCTTGATGCCTGTACAAAGCTGTCCATTCATGCCTTGACCTTCGCTCAGTTGATGAGAATGACCTAACAAAACATTCCAGGGATTAGAATTTTATTCAAGTTTACTGTAGTTTATATTTATATTCATGGTTTCATTGACATTTTATTGACTTCAACATCATACAGTACACTCTGAGACACAGCACATACATAAGCACTTTGGTCAACTTAAAGTTGTTAGTATAAAAGTGTATAAAAGTATATGTAGTATAAAAGTATAAGTGCTATATAAATAAATTATTGATTCATTGGTTGATTGATACATTTACTTTACACTGAATTACTTTCAGGCTTCTCAATGATATGATTACTATGAGAGTTAGTCTTAAGGTATATGGGTATTTTTTTTTTCTATATATCTAATCTCTATATCACAAATTGCAGGGACTTTTTTTAATCACAAATTGCAGGGAAATTTATCATCTGTTTTACCATGGAAGAAAATCAATAATTAATCACAAATTAAACATTTACATCAATAAATACATTTCAAAATAGACTCCTGTTTAAAATGCTGTACATGAGTCACTTTCATTTCCTGCTTCTACAAATCCCCATATGTGCTTGCAATGATAGTAATCCCTTTCATATATTAAACATGCTCAGTAATGTTGCTGAAAGAGAACAGATAAGGCTCATGGTGGATTTTATCACATCCGTTTTCAAGCATGCAAAATACTATAACCACTGTGGAGGATGTGTGGCCTTCTTGTGGACACTGCATGTACAAACTGCAAAAAAGCAGTCACTCTTACTCATTAATTCAATACAATTAATCGGTTTTCACACTGAATTTGTCTCCAGTGCAAGATTTTGCAGTGGCAAAATGTTTTTTAGTTTTTCATTTTTGTCTATTCTAGACAGAACTTAAATTACTCACCAGTAATAAAATGGTATAACTACTGTAGTCTGAGTTAACTTTCTTTTCAACAGTTAGATAAATTTTAAACTTGTGTTTTTCTGTCTTCAGACTTTCACCTGTTTCACCCATTGGTCCCCTGATAGCACCCATTAGGAGGACAAAATTTAACTTCTGATGAAGTGAAGACAGTGGTGCATTTGTGGCTCGCAGGTCAAACATTTTTTGAGGCAATACGAAAGCTAGTTGATGAAAAATGATGTATTTGTCTTTTTTTTTTTTTTTTTTTAAAGCTAATTAAAATAAATGATACAGCCAGGGCCC
>JAQQZT010000010.1:12852816-12870427 GCA_030068275.1 Clarias platycephalus
TATATATAGCTACACACTGCAGATGGACTTGGGTATATGGACATTTGAATTGTTACCACTTGAGTGTTTTAAAATATTAGAATTAATGTCACGTCTGAAAAGAAAATTGTAGTAAAAATCTGAATTGCTTGACCTTTAAGTCTGAGTCCAATTATGGTTTGTATTGATAATGCCCAATGTGTTGGTCATAATGCAGCCAATTTATGCAGGATATTTAAGAATAAATTATGCTCTGATTAAAATAAAAATTAAAACTAAATTAAAATTACAGATGATTAGTGCCATATACCGTACATACTTTCCTTTTGCAGTGTGTATTGATTGAAAAAGCCCCAAATTAAAAATAAATAAATAGAAAGGGACAGTATAGGCACTTCTTTGCTTATGATCATGGTTAATTGCAGTGATTTAATTTTTTCCCTGTTGATTAGTTATTGTTGTTCATCACTGTAGACCATTGTAGTGATCATCTTTTTTTTGCTATGGAGATTAAGGAACACAAATGGATTGACTGCGGCCGACCTGGCCCGTGCACAAGGCTTCCAGGACTGTTCTCTGCTTCTGTCCAATGCAGAGAATCAGCTTAAGCACATAAACGGATTTGGCTCTAATGGAACTGACCTCACCCACATCCAAGGGCGGAGCCTTCTTAATGGGGTAACCAATAGGAAGAGGCTCCATGATTGCTCAGAGCCAAATCATGTCAAGAAAGCACGAGTTGATGGTAAGTGTTAGGAAATGTTATGATTCCCTGAAGGTTTTTGAAGCAGTGGAAAAGGAATGTGCATTTACCAGATTTTTAAATGTTTCAGGCATGGAATTTCCTCTGAAGACTGTTAGTGTGATGGAGGAGGATGTTGAAAATATGCATGTAGAGTCTGCCCCAGACAAACAATCAGGTGCGACTGGACCTTTTCCACCTTTGCCTTCTGACAATGAGCATCATGTGGGCAATTTTGCAATGGACAGTCATTCCCCTAACTCACACATAGAGGAGCCTGCTCTTTGGCATTGTACATACTCTTATGCTTACCTGTAATTTGTGACAAAAAAAAAATCTCTGTTAAGTTAGTTTAGATTTTCGCAACATGTATTTTAATCAGATTTCATATCTACATTTCTGGTGCTCATATTTCACCATACTTTATATTTTATTACCTTTGTTATATTTGCTATCTGATGCGCCATTTCTTAATAACCCCCACTGAAAACGCATACCCATTTAGTTGTAAGATCCTAGTTCATTCCTTCCTTTTGGTGATTCATTTTCAGAATGAAACCTTAATTTTAATATGAAACATTTATATTAAATATCTTATCATCTCTGCTTCAAACATCAGCAAGCTGACCATCAACCTGGTTCAGTTTATTAGACATACTGCATGTAGCCAGTAAGATTGAACACCATTTTTACATAACATGTTGTAATAGCAATGAATACAGTTGACCAAGACCGGGTCTGCTGCAAGGCTCCTTGATCATACAGACAGAACTTCTCATCTGATCTGACACTTTCATCTTGGAGTGGCAGTTTAAAAATGGATCTAAAACTAGCCGAGCTAGATGATTTTTCTGTAACTGATACTTAAAATTGTCCTTTTCTACTTCATTTAGAAAATTGGTCACATTAATTGTAGACTACTAAATAATTTTTTTTGTTCTGGAAAAATCTGTGGTATTGTCAGGTACTGTATTGAGTTGACTTAAAACTGTTATGTATTGTGTAGATTTACACCCTAAGTAAAATAATCCAGAGATTGGCTAGCAAATAGAACCTTATAAACCCAGGTCTATCTTTTATTTATTATTATTATTTTTTATTTCCTAAATTTAAAGCAAGATTTCAAAAACAAATCTAGTCAATGTATTTATAACCAAAATACCAGATAGTTTTTTTTTTTTGTTTTTTTTTTTTACTGAAACAAGTTTTTTTTGTATATGGATTCAAGTGTCATGCTTGTATTAGATTTAACACCCCTATCTCACCTACATGGTTTCACGCACAGTGAGACGCAGTGTGAGGCACCGCGAGTGACTGCTCACGTTCCGTGAGGTTCCACAGGGTCCGCGAGCTTCTGCAAGTACTGCCAAACAAAAGATTGGAAATTTAATCACTATGCGAAAACTGTCGGTGAATCACTATGAACTGTACTTGGGGCCACCGCGTGAAACCAAAACTGACTCCTCGTGGGTGAGATAGGTGTGTTAATCACCTTTCCTGATTCAAAATAAGTACATTGGTGAGTTAGGAATCAATATACATGTTTGTTTTTGGTCAATCCAAAGTACTTGTTTTGGTTATTTTTATTTGATGTTAGGTTGTTGGACTTTCAAAAGTTTTGGATTACAATAATTTTAAACTGGTTTTGCCATTTAGATGGATGAATATTTTTAAATTAATTGAATGGTAAAATGCATAAGGTTTCCTCTTATACTTATTTATCATTTGAGCTGATAGTCCTCAAAACTCCCCTGTTGTACTGCATCATCTTCACTCGTTTCCCCATCTCTCTGACCCCATGTTTTGTTTTAAATGACAGATGGCACCATAGAAATAGCCACAGGCTTAAGCAATGGCTACGCACAACAGAGGAGTTTTGCTACAAATGGCCATTGCTACCCACACCAGCCTGACTCGCCCGAGCTGGGTAGCAACATGTGCGGCTCACTTCACCTTACTGACAGTCCCACCAGCTACATGTCCCACAGGCCATTGTGGACCACGCTCTCATCAGATTTCAATGATCATCTGCACTACGGTCACTACCACGGCTTTGGAGACACGGCCGAAGACCTGGAGGACGCTGGAAGCCACCACGAGCACATTACAACTGTGAAGCTTGAGCAGCACTACAACCAAGAGGTGTTAAATGCCATGCAGCTGTTTCATGGATCATGAAGGTGATAGAGCCTGACTGTTAGTATAAGAGTGGGCATAAAAAGCCCCCAAGTCGCCTTAAACCTTAATCAGTTTACCCCGACTTTGCTCTTGCACCTTAAAACATAAAGGGGTTTTTGTTGTAGGGAAACACCTTTGTACCAAAGGGTTGTTTGTGTTTTTGTATCTGACATTTTGTGTGTTAATTCTTTGTGTTGTAGTGTGTTTGAATAATAGATGAACTGATAATGATTAAGTAGAGCTACAGTGAATAAACGAGTTCTTAACTGTTGTGCATTCAGCTTTCCATATTTTTTTTCTTCTGTATTTTCTCACAACAGGAGATTGAGGACTTATTTGAATAGCCTTTGTATGGTTTCATGTTTTTTTTTCCGTTCATATGTACGTGGCGGGGTTGTGCCAGTATTTTCCCCCTTCAGTAGTTTGGCACTAGCATTATAAGATGTATGGAACAATTTGTTTCCTGTTCCTAGTTTTTTTCTGACAAGTTGTCTTAAGTGGATTATGTAAAACTGAATTGAAAAGTATTTGTTTTGAGAAAATGGACATTTTTGATATTTCTTAAATCTTTTTTGCTCTCATATATATTAAAGTATTTGAGACAGAAAGTGTTCCTCTGATTCTTCTTTTTTTTTCCTACATTTTTTTCAGTACTTTTTAATGTTTAAGTAGGTTACATTTACTTTTCATTGTAAGTGTTTGGTAAGGTGTGAAAATTATTTTAAATAAAATTATTAATATTGTAAAATTATTAAATAACATTTGAAATTTTATTTATCCCTAATTCCTTGAGCCTGTCCCCTGTAATGATTCTCATCCATGTACACAAATCTCTGCTTCTGGACCTAACCATAGTGGAAAACGAATTAGTAGGGATCAAGTGCAATCAGACATTTGAGTGCTTTCGACAAGACATTGAGATAACTCAATACGTGCACAATACTTTAATGCACACATTAGGGACTGGAAGCAGCTTTTATGTTTTGTTTTTTGCTACATAAATGAAGAGACCTTTTACCTCCAGGTTCTGGGTTTTATTCCCACCTTGGGGTCTGTGTGCATGGAGTTTGCATGTTCTCCCTGTGCTTGGTGGGTTTCCTCTGGGCATTCCAGTTTCCTCCCACAAACCAAAGACATGCAGATTATGCTAATTGTGAATGTTGACTGGAGGTCCTACCACGGTTGTAAAAAAAAAAAAAAAGGGAATAAATACATAGATACTTAAGCAGTATTTGTACCTTTTAAGAAATAAAAAATGTCGATTACTGCACCTTTAAGAACCAAAGAATGTCAATTTTACACAGTTTGAATAAGAATGGATAGTAAGATCATCTGTAAGAATGTATAGGATTTAGCTGCATCTTAAGAATCAGGTAATATTCTGTGTGCATTATGATCCTGTATGATTAAATGTTGTGCATGTTTTCGAGTCCAGGGACGAGAATCATTTAATTTTAGAACAAGCTGAAAGAAGGCTGTTCACATGAAATTAATGAACAATAAAAGTGCTTAAGGCTGTCAGACACATCCTTTATCATGTTAATAAGTAGAAAGCGCAGGGGTCGCTGAAAGATCTGTACAGAAGATTCACAGCCTGCGAGTAAACAAAAGCTGAAATTTGATTAGAAGGCTATTTCTGAGCTCGAGCTCATGTGTCCGGACACACACGTCGACCTTTACTGCGTCACTCAAACCCCGCCCACATATCCGGACCGACCCATGTACGTGTATAGGGGAAGTCGTGTAACTGCGAGGGGACTTTCTATATATAATAGTGTAACAAATACATTACGTCGACCCGAGGGTTGTATCAGATTTCAGAAATAATCCTCATGCGAGTTAAGAAATGAATATTCGCTCACTTTGGGGGTGAAGTAAAAGACGCCGTGAATTAAAAAACACCTCCCTCTGACACAGACATGGTACGGTCTGTAATTCCGCGTTGAAATCCTCATAGCAGATTTCTAAACATTAGCTGCCTTCCAGAGGCCGAGCGGTCGGCTTAGCTGAGAGCTGACACACGGGATTTGATAGTCTACTCTAATTAAAGTTGGACAATTCAAGGCATTTTTTTCGTGGTAGCAATTCGACCCGAGCTGTCGTGTACCTGTGACGATGTCCACTCCGGCCCGAAGAAGGCTCATGAGGGATTTTAAAAGGTGAATCAGCTTAAAGAAGGATGAAGGAAGCTGGCGGTGTTTACGGCAGTCTTTTAAAGGCTAAGCTACCTTGTTTAAATTTTACACTTTTTTTTTTTTTTTTTAATGGATACATGCGGTTACGTAATGGTAATGTAGAACAATAGAACATAGACGGAGCAGAATTATATTTTATTTGGGGTTATTTTTGCTTCACATCCGACGCAAGTTTGACGTCTGAAGTCAGACGTCATTCCGGCTATTAAAGCTTTAGCCCAAATCCGTGTGACTGCATTCTCTGAGCGTGTGGATATTTAAGCCCGAATCATCACTAACACCAGTTTTGTTTTGTCCTTAAATTCAGACTTCAAGAGGATCCCCCTGCCGGTGTCAGCGGTGCCCCATCAGAGAATAATATCATGGTGTGGAACGCGGTTATATTTGGGTAAGCAAATAGGCACTTAGCAGCCAGGCCACTTAGGAAAGCTCATCAGGCCTGTTTTTAGCGTTTCTATTCTTTATAAAACTTCATGTTTAAATGCAAAACAAATAAACACTTATTATAAATGCTAAGCCTTTGGTTTCAGGCCTTATGTGGTGTGTGTCAGGTGCTTCTATCATCTTGCATTCAATACTCATTCTCTCCAAGTGTTTTTTCACTAAATTGTAATGAGATTATCATTATTATTATTGTTGTTGTTGCAGACCAGAGGGCACACCCTTTGAAGATGGCAAGTATTCTGCTTCTATTATTATTATGATTATCATTATTGACACATATAGTAATAGTAGTTTTATTAGTCATGTGATTATAACCCTCAAGTCTCAGATTAGCCAAATTACCTATAAGCGCAGACCTTAAACCCAGCATTTGTAATGATTACATCATCTTTTTTTTTACAGGTACATTTAAGTTAACTGTCGAGTTCACAGAGGAATATCCCAATAAACCACCCACAGTTCGGTTCACCTCCAAGATGTTTCATCCTAATGGTAACATTCCATTTTTCTTTGTCTTTAACACCAAGTTTAAGGAACGTGATGCTCGTTTCTTTAGGAGATAATCTTGTAGCTGAGTTGAATGCTATAAAGTGAAAGAGGAAACATCTTTTCTTAAAGATCCTGATTTTTCTCTGGTTATGATGTTTCAGTTTACGCAGATGGAAGTATATGTCTCGATATCCTGCAAAATCGCTGGAGTCCGACTTATGACGTTTCGTCAATTCTCACCTCGATCCAGGTACCTTACATTATTTGTTTATTTATGATTGTCTAATACACAAAAACATTTTCTACGAGTGTATCTCCATATCCATAACTCCATCTGCTAGACATTTAGAATGATGTACAGTAGATGACTGAAAACTCTTGCTTTTCTTCAGTCTTTGCTTGATGAACCCAATCCCAACAGTCCAGCAAACAGCCAAGCAGCTCAGCTCTACCAAGAGAACAAGCGTGAATATGAGAAGCGTGTATCAGCTATTGTTGAGCAGAGCTGGAGGGACAGTTGACCTGTGAACTCTGTGTGGTTATAGTGTAACCGAGTGAATTGTGAAGCATCTCGTTCCACCTACCTGTTCTGTCATCTTTCTTTTTGTCACTTGCTTCATCCAATATAGAGTTCAAATGCACTTTAATCTGCTTCCTTATCCTACCCTACCTATATTCTCCTCCTTTGGAGGACTTGCGCTGTCCTATTGACCATCTGGCCTCACTGTCCAATACGTAACCAAATACACTGGCCTTTTGCCATGGGAACCTGGAGTAAACAATGTTCTATTCAAGGGGCTTTTTTTTTTTAAAGAAGTGGAGTCAAATTCCATGGACTGACATGGTACTGGCCTGACGTTGTTGCATTTGACAGTGCCTGGTTTGGAACTGACCTTTCACACAGTTATGCTATATTGTGTGCTGTTACATGCCTGGATGTGTGATTTTATATTTCATTATGTGTTGTAAACCTGCCTCTCATGTACCATATTGTAAGAATACACTTTGATGTTCATGTGCTTTGTCTGTGCAAACTGATTAGTGTGTGGGTGTGTGTGGATGAGCTTTTTTTTTTCCACTTAAGGGTCAATTCAATTGACCCTCTGAAATACAAAAAGATGAGTGTGCTTTTATTATGAGTCTCAAGGTTCTATTACAGCTCCATTCACTTTTTCACTTTTTTTGAGTAAAAGTGAATGGAGCTGTAATAGAACCTTGAGACTCATAATTTTTTAATGAAGCTCCTTTAATGAATGGTGAAAGATCTTAAAACAAGTCCAGTTTTTTTTTTTTTTTTTTAATTATTCTGGACTCTCAGGTTATTACAGTCCTAAATAGAAAACAGAAATCTGTTTTTTTTTTTTTTTTTTTAACATTGTTTATTACCAATAATGACATTTCTACTTAAACACTTAACACATAATAGCCACATGCTGTGAGCACCTTCATAAAATACTTCTGTCAGCCATACTGTTCAAGTAACAACAAAAGGATTGAAGGTCAAATACTTCTTTGAGAACATCACTACCACATTTAGAAAACTTAAACTCTGGAGGGGGGTTTGAGTTTAAGCCCATTTAGTGCTGTTTGGTAGTAAATAAATTCTAAAGTGTAGATTGAATTGACAAAGAAATTATTTCTAGCATTAAACAAATCTATAAAATAAATAGAAATGTTGACAGTTCCAACAGGTATGTAGCTACCTGTTATATGCCCTCTCCTTTTTGGATTTCTCCAAGGCTTTGTCCATGGTTTTTTCTGTGTCACCCCTGCACTTTGGGCAATACCACTTTCCCTTAGGCTTATGGTTGAGGCTAACGCAGGAGAAATGGAACCACTCGATGGGACACTCATCGTTGTCGCAGCCGATCATCTCTCCATAGGAAACCTGCTCACATAGACAGTACGTGGGCTCGTTAGGATCGATGGGCAGGTCAGCTGGTGAAGCCTCCCTCTCCTGCTTTGCTTTGGACCTCTTCTTCTTCTTCGATGTCTTTGCCCGTTTCTCTCTGGTCACTTCATCACGGTCGTTATGAGGCATCTCCCGGTTCTCGTTGCTGTTGTTCTTTTGCCGCCTCGAGCGCTTGCTGGCACTTGCCATTCTTTCGACTGAACCAGGAGTCTCTTCTCTGTGTTTTTCCTCCTCACGCCTCTTGCCAGGGATGACGGCTGTCACCGAGGTTGTGTCATGGGGCTCGTGCTGGGGTTCTAGAAGCTCCGCAAAAGCATCCACCTGCCGGCTGCGGTTCTCCACCAACTCCACCATCTGTCCAGCAAGCTGGATCTTCTCATCTCCCAATTCCTGGCTGCGGATCAGTGCACACTGGATGCAGTGCAAAAGGCGGCGCCGCTGGACAGGGTCCTCCTCCTCTTTGTGCTTCTGGTATGCTTCATCAAGCTCTTTGAGGATCTCTGTAACAAATACGCATTACACATACAACAGGTGAAGTTAGACTTTTATCCCTTTAAATTAATATTTTAAAATATTTTAGATTTTTTAACAAAGCAAGATGTCACAAATACTGTATACTGACTTTATTTCAATAAGTAAAATGTTGACCAATTAATGAATAACTTGTATTTTATTTAGGACATCAGTAAATACAACCTCGTCCCAACATGACATTGAACTTTAAAGCGAAGAACTTGGCCACAAAAACTCTCAGAATAAACACAAATAGACCCCGCCTATCTGCTTAAGAACACATCTCAGCCAATCAAACAGGAGCCACTAAAACTGAGATCCTCCTCCTAGAATGTTAAACAAATCACTGAGCTCGAAGTCGACCTGCAGCATCCGGAATGGGCGTGGCAATTAGGATGCTGACACTTCTCGAAACCAATTGACGCTGTCCTCCGCCAGACGAACGCGCGCAGGTGGCCAATCATAAACTGAGGTGGGTGGAGTTTGCGAGCTGGCAAATATAATCTGTAGTGTACGCTCCGTGTCCATTTCTACACAACGGTGTGAAAGGAGCTGACGCACGTCATTTAATTAAAACCGCTGGAGAAAGAATACCGCTTCATTTATGCAATACTCACTAAAAAAGTTGAAGAAATGGTTTCCAAATCAAGCAGAACTCGAGCATTGTGATTATTAAGAATCTTCCAGTACAGACACTAAACAGAGAGAGAGAGAGATACAGCCGGTAGTTTTAAAAAGCAGCGGGTGTTTTTTTTTTTTTTTACTGCAAGATCATTTTGTAATTGATTTCTCCAGCTGTTGTTGAAAGTGCTTGGTTCACCAAATAGAAACACAATGACAGCACTGATTGCAAGGGGGGGAAAACTGGCAGCATTTATACAGATCTCTCACATGGATCGCTCACAATTTCTCAAATTCTCAAACCAAATGCCACTATTGTGTCCAACCAAAAATGACCGAGAAAACAAAGTGCATACAGGGCACATCGGAAATCGCCATTTCCCCTAAAAATCAAATGCGGTATAAATAAATATATAAATCACTCAGATCAGAATGAAACCAATGGCAGTCGTGATGGTCATATTTCCCATCGACAAGAAAATCCACACGAGCGGATCTTTAAAGAAAGATTGTGTTGTGGAGCAGTAAAACTGTCTTCCGAAGCCCATTGTGTTCACTCAGCACTTCGATCCAAACGCACAGCCTGATTTCTCCTGCTCATCCCGAAAAAAAAACAAATCTGTTTACAGGTCGACATGGAGTAATAAAAGAGCGCGTTACCTTGATATTTGGAGTCGATCTCTCTCATGAGAGACACGTTTCTTTGTAGGTCGAACGGCAGCGATTCCACCAAGTCCAGATATTCCGCTACATAGTGAGTAACCTGCAGCGGGTCCCAGTTGGCTGTATTTAACATTTTTTGTTTTTAAATCTCCGAACTGTTTCCTTCAGATTCGAGGAAAGCAGCAGCTACACAAAACGCATTTATACCTCCATACGAGCAGATTATCCTCTGGACAACGCAGTGCAAAAACCGCCCTATAAGCATCCAACAGAAACTTCAAAGCAGAAATGGAGCTCGAAGAAGGCTTCAAAGCAATCAGTGCAGTAAACAAGAAGAAACCTGATAGCAAAGATTTCGATGCGGAGTTAAAACCTCCGTGTCGCATTACTTGATCCCAGCGTGGAGGAGAGATCCTCCGGGTAGTTTCAAACACTTGGGGGAACAGTCTAGTGCCTAATGCGCATGCGCTAACGCAGCAAAAGGGACGAGTCCTGGTGATCAACAGCCCAAAACCCGATTTCTTGAACAAACTGCTTTGCAATCTGTCATTTTACTAATCTGAGCGATGGATGGAAAAAAACCGCGTTACCTAGAACTGCATTGCAATATGCTTTATTTTGTGGTTTTAGGTTCCAGTTTGACTGCAGAAAAAGCGTACTTTAACCGAAGAGTGTGTCTATGTATGTTTGTTTGCTTTTTAGTATATACATATGTGTGCGTGTCTGAGGCAGCCTGCTGTGTTACAACTGTAGCCGTGTGTGAATGTAATAGCAGCTTTGTAGCCATTTCGTATTAGCTGAAGTTAGCCAATGACGTTGTTTGTGGGCGGTGCGCTTCAAATCTCTCACACAGCGCCCACCAACCGGGGTTGCCAGATATTTGTGTTTATCATTTGACCTGTTTGTTTTTATTTTTTTCCTTTACTGAAGCGCACTTTTCTGTCCATCCATCTAATAATCTTTGTAGTCCAATTAGGGACCATGGAGGCGGAAAACGATGACCATTTATTTTATTTATTTATTCCCATTTTTATGAACGTGGTGAACTCACAAACGCATTCACCCACTATGGGCAATTTGGGAGCACCAATTAGACTATCATCATCAGCATGTCTTTGGACTGTGGGAGGAAACCGGAGTACCCAGAGGAAATCCATTAACCTACCCACTGGGGACAACATGCACACAGACCATGAGGTGGAAATTGGATCCTACGCACAAAGCGACAGTGCTAACCACTTAGCCACCGTGCCGTCACACTTTTCTATATAAAGTATTGGATGTCATAGTTCTACAAATTCCCTTCACTGTAACTAAGAGAACCAAATCTGTTCCAGCATGACAATCCATCTGTTCACAAAGCATGGTCCATGAAGACATTATTGGAATGAAAGAACTTCATTCAGTGAGAACAGAATACAGAATACCTTTGGGATTAACTGGAACACAGATTACTTCCAACAACTTTGACATGGTCTTGTGGCTGAATGGGTAAACCATGGGATGATGAATGAACCTTGTTAAAGTCTGTTATTCAATGTGTAATGCATGAAGATTTTAAAACTATGCAAAAAAACAAATATAGCATTAGGAGATTAAGTAACAACAACAGTCAGTTGTTATTTTAAGACACAAAGTTCAGCTGTTCTGGAATAGTTCTTGCAAGAACAGTATTGCCAAGTGCATTTGCAAAACGTATCAGGCGGCATGATAAAACTGACTCTCAGGCCATCCCAGGGAAGCAAGACCAAAACTTACCTTTGCTGCAGCGGGGAATTTCATTTAGAGTTACCAGCCTCAAAAATGACCAATAAACAGCACTTTAGACAAGAGCTGTTATGAAGGCTTTATAGAGCATAAGTACCAGACACATCTCAATGTCCACTGTTCAAATGAGATTATTGCATATTTTTTTTATTCCTTCAGCATTGTTTTACAATGTAGAAAGAAGAAAAATCAGGAAAGACAAAGGAATTAGAAGGTGTGTCCAAACTTTGGACAGGTAGTGTAGATATAATATAATACATTTAACAAATATCATGCTTGCTGTGCTAGGAAACAAATGTTTGCAATGAATAGTTTCCACCAACCACACATTTACATTTAGCATTTTTCTTTCATTCATCTTGCACCACTTTTTCAATGATTAGAATCTAATAATATTGTACACCATACTTTATTAATTTACTATACCACTTATCCAGTACAGGGCTGTGGGAGGCCTGGAGCCTATACCAAGGGGCTCAGGGTACGAGGCGGGATACACACTTGATAGGATGCCAATTCATCATAGGGCACACAAGCGTACACACAGACACTTTTACTCGCACAATATGGACAATTTTGGAAACACTAAATAGGCCTTTGGACTGTGGGAGGCCATCGAAATACCTGGAGGAAACCCATCAAGCACCGGGAGACCATGCAAACTCCATGCACGCAGACCTGAAGCAGGAATCGAACTTTCGACCCTGGGGGTGCGAGGCCACAGTGGTAACCATGTGGCCCATCATACTGTAATGTTGTTGTTGTTAGTCTTTCAAGGGGTACCATCCGAACTTGGCACAGGCTTTACGCTGAATTCCCCTTCTGACACAACCCTCACATTTTATCTGGGCTTGGGACCGGCACTGCATTCAGTGGCTGGGGTTTGGCATTGGGTGGGAATTGAACCCTGGCCTGATCTGCTTTTTGCTCTTCCTTGAAGTGAAAAAGTCCAAAACCCACAGCTTTGAGTGTTGTCAAAGATAAAATCCCATGTCTGAAAATTTTTCTGACCATTGCAAAGTGCTGACGCATGTTAACTAACCACACATGTTTAGTCTTTAATACGAGGTCATGTGAATGAGTTGCTTGCCACTATAATAAGCAGTATGCACAACATCAGACCACCTAAAGATCTAAAACTATATCTACAAACAGTTCACACTTTAGGGCAGCACAGTGGCTCTCCAGGATCCCAGATCAGTTCTAAGTTTGAGTTTCCGTCTGTGTGTACTTTTAGTTTTTGCATGTTTCACAGATTTTCTCCTGCCACCTAAGAATTCAATATCGATTGGCTAAAAATTAAATGTATAGCATTCAATCCAAATGTGTATTCTCATCTCAGGTCTAGAGTTCATAAAATAAGCTTTGTCTTCCCCATGCCTCAGATACATGCAGGATACAGAGGTTACTGAAGGAGAGTGAGTAATTATACATGATACACACAAGACATGTATAATAAAACATATAATAATTATAATTATTACGCTAGTTTTAATATAGGTGGCGCAGTGGTTAGCACTGTCGCCTTGCGCCTTCAGGGGCCGGGCTCAATTCCCCCCTCCGGTCTATGTGCTTGAAGTTGGCATGTTCTCCCTGTGTTTGGTGGGTTTCCTCCAGCAGTCCAAATACATACAGATTAAACTAATTGGCTTGCCCGTAGTGTGTGAATGAGCGCATGAGTGTGTCCTCTGTCATGGATTGACACCCCAAACACGGTGTACCCCGCCTTGTGCCCCAAGTCTTCTGGGATAGGCTCGTGTATACAGGATAAAGTATTATAGACGCTAAGTAGTTTCGATTTCGGATGTAAAAAGATTTGTTTGAACATATCTGGCAACCATGGAGAAAGCGAGAGAGCCAATGAGCGCACACGAGGTATGAAGTATGTTTTGTATGTAATTAAAACGAAAACCGGGCCGATTAAAGCATGGCAACGTTTCTCTTATGTCAAAAATAAAACATTTATATTTAGTTGTCCTTTACAATTACAAGAAGGCACAGAAGGTATTTTTATCCATCATATTATGTGCACTTGACTGTTAGGCTGTTTGAGATACAGCCGAGCTGTGTGTGTGTATGTGTGTTGCCCCGGCAAGCTTGACTGTAAGCCGCCATCTTGAATTCTCTGTCAACAAGCTGAGCACGAGTGAAGCAGCCTGATCACTGAGCTAGGGGCTGTTTTTCTTTATGTCATGTGTCGACCTGCCAGCTAAAAACGCCAGAGATGCAAACTGAAAGCTACAAATAAGTCACATTTCTTGTGTTTAATTTAAATCACAAGGGCGTGAGAATGAAGCCTTGCGTAAGTTTGATCAGAAATGCAGTCTGGAACTGCAGACTCCAGGTGAGCGATAGAACATTTCAGACAAACCCAACAGTCCGGACCCTGTGCATGGAAACAAGGAACAAATGGACCAAACCACCTGGCTGTGATACTGGAATAAAAACCTTCAACAGTCTCACCAAACAGAAGGAGCCTCTGGTTTTGGCCCAAGAAGGAAGAGCCACCTGGTAAGGAAGATTTAGAAAGTTTTTTTTAGCACAAGTTCAGCTGTATTGTACAGATTTAATAGTTTGATCTATGTTTAATAGGTACAGTTGTGGACCCACAGTTTATGATCACGCCCATCTTGGTCATGCAAGGTAAGTCAGTGCACATGAAAAAAAAAAAATAATAATGACATGACTGTCTTAATAATAGGGTCATTCTACAGAAGAGGTGGAATGTGGGTGATAAAAATCTCCTGAAGTGTATTTCTTCTCCCAGACATAATAATGTATTTAAATTTTTTATACATTTAATAACTGGTGTTACTTCTCTTCCTGGTAACACCGATGACAGTAACGCTGATGACAGTAATGCCCATGACAATTTAGAGAGTTACTATTTACAAAATGGCTTGCATGTGTAAGACTACATGGTTTTCAATTATGTCAAAATCAATTAATTATTACATCTATCAGGTAATTATAACTCAATAAATAGAGTTATAATTACAAGGTAAGTAACACCAATGACAGATTTAAAAGCTTCGCATACAATTGCAAAATAAATAAT
Organism: Clarias platycephalus; assembly: GCA_030068275.1. Taxonomy (NCBI): domain Eukaryota; kingdom Metazoa; phylum Chordata; class Actinopteri; order Siluriformes; family Clariidae; genus Clarias; species Clarias platycephalus. Next base: position 12,867,378 of record JAQQZT010000010.1, read on the forward strand.
GACATTTTGAAACAAATGAAGTGTTGTCAGCTCTTCTTCTAGTGACTGATGCAGGAACGATTTTAAATTGTCAAATGTATTTCAGAATAAAACTCTGGAAATGTATTTCAAAATGTAATTCCAGTGACACAGATTGGGGTGACTGATATTTATTTCATATTATTATATGAAATAACAATCAATTATTGTTTCATGATTTTAGTGTTTAACTTATTTTTATAATAAGTTAAAAAGGAGTAAAAAATATTTTTTTAAGATATTGATGTGATTGTGAATCAGATTTATTTCATTAAAATATCTTTAAATAAAAAGTGTGTGTATATATATATATATATATATATATATATATATAATATATTTCATGTTTAAAAGTACATTCTATATTTTCTGAATACCTAAAAGTTATGTATCTGTTATTTTAATTTAAATAAATTTTTGGCATCAGCAAAACTAAGTGACACTTTCCACCATTTTTGCAGAATGAACCAATAATAATATATAATGTAAATAAACTATATGGCCAAAATCTTGTGGAAACCTTACTATCACACTGATATGTGTATTTTGGCACAAAGTCTGAAGCACAGTTGTCTATGTTGACTTCACCCAAAGCGGGGTTTGCCCAGGTTGTTTAGTAAGAACTTAGTATTCCTGAATTCAACCCCACTAAACACCTACCTTTGGGGTGAACTTGAACATTCAGTGCTCTCCAGGCCACCTTACCTGACATCACTGTCTGACTTCATTAATGCTATTTCGACTGAGCAAACAGCGAAGACAGGAAAAGATTTGGATTGGGATGTTGGAAGTGTGTTATGGATAGGTGTCCACATATTTTTGGCCTTATAGGATACAATTCTAATATTTAACGACTGGTTGTGTTTGTCTGATTGATCTTCATACTTTTCACATCAAAAGCTCCTACGTCAGATTTGACATCCTGCAGAGAATTTTAACGCGGCTATTCGGAATAAACGTAACTCATGTCATGGTCATCACCGACATTGATGACAAGATCATACAGAGAGCTCTTGAGGCAAGTACTGTATGATTAGACCGTCACTGTATTTAAAAAATGAACCATTCTTAAAGTATAGTATTGGAAAATAAATTGACCCAGACTTTGTTTGAACTAATTATTGTTCATCTTGGTAGGAGAAGATCTCACCGCTTGTGCTTGCCAGAATGTATGAAGAGGAGTTTAAAAGAGATATGCTGTCCCTGAAGGTCTTACATTTTAATCTAATATTACATACCCATGCTGTACATATAAATGAAAAGAAATCTTTCTGGCTCTGTCGTGTGCTGCAGAAAATCTTTCTGCCATAGTTTGTGTCCACATATTGCCTTAAAATAAAGAGTCACTGCAAATGAGGACATTTTAAATAAATAACCTTTTATCCGATGATGCTTTTCATTGGAGTGGTCTCTTCCAGAGTGACCCCATCCCTGTACATAGTGCACAAGGCTTCATTGAATGGTTTGTTAAGTGTGAAAATGTTGTATCTTAGCCCACTTGATCATCAATGGGTTGTTTTAGGGTGTTTTGTAGTAGGCTTTTGTAGAGCTCCCCACCACTAACATCAAAACACAAATTGAGAAAATATGCTAATTGACAGATGTGTTTTCATCTCTCCAGTATAGTTTCAGTGAATCTTTGCCAGGCTGTTCTGATGGCTTATTTGATTTCCCATTAATCTTTCACCTGTCTCCAGATAATTATGCACATGTGAAATAATAGTTTATACTATTTTCAATATGTATTTAGTGGCATAAATATGATATGTGTTGTGCACTTTAGGTTCTCCCACCAGCTGTGTATATGAGAGTTACGGAGAACATGCCTCAGATTGTATCGTTCATTGAAGGCATAATCAGAAATGGTCATGCTTACACCACAAGCCAAGGTCAGTTCTCCTTATTTGTTGCATCTCTAGCAGGCATGTAATGGTATCCTACTTGGTTGTACTGTATATATTGACATACCAGGGGTGATCAAGTTTATCCGGGACTTGTGAGTAAATTTCTCGTTATTGAAAGCGTAAAACCAAATGAAATTTACAGAAGACTTCATGCGCAGTACGTTGATGAGACTACACAGTACGTCGCTCCAAGCCATTTCTACCTATTTGGGCCATTGAAGGAGTTCTTGGGAAGCCAGAGTTTCAGACATGAAGCAGGCAGTCCAATCATTGCTCTGGCGTACTGTGAAAAATTCTGTCTTGGTATCCAAGCACTAGTGAAACACTGAGATAAGTGTATTAGTGTGGCAGGGGATTATATATAGAAAAAAATGTGTTCTTTTATTCTGTTCAATCAGAGGTCCTGGTTTGACTGAGTGCCCCTTGTACAGTATTTGCTGTTTGATATAATGCTATTGCACTGGTAGACGTTTGATCAAGTATTAGGAAAGAGATTGCCTGTGGATAAATCCCAGCATTTGAAAAATGTAAATCATCAAATGTTTTAAAGAAACAAGCTCAGACTTTGACTTACAAAATGACTTCTGAACAACTTCTGATTTAATGATGAAGCCGCTTAAGTTCTTTGGACATAATTTATATGAAGGCAGCATATGTGAAACAACCCAGTTTTCACTTTCAACACAGGGGACGTCTACTTTGATACTCAATCCATTGGCAGTCGTTATGGCAGGTTTATGAACATAGGAAATGCTGCTGGGGAATCAGGTAGGCAAATATTATATTTCTTGTACATATATTAAGAAATATATGAAAGTGTACAGCTTATTTGGTGACCAAACTCAAAAAGTAACTTCTCATTATATTTATTTCTGGATTACATAACAGCTTGCTTCAGGGATTTTCTTTTTTTTTTTTCTTAATCTTATGTGCTCTATTTTGTACTTTCTACCTTAGTGGGCATGTTTCTTTGTGGAGTTGGTACAGTTTTGTCTTAAGCCCTATTCGGACGGGACTAGTTTTCCAAACGACGTTTGAGTTTAACATTTTGTTCAGCCGACGTCTGTCATTTCATGTCTGCATTCGGACGGGACTAACATCTCCGTGTTTATTACGGCGGTAGGAGTG
>JAQQZT010000010.1:12870527-12887604 GCA_030068275.1 Clarias platycephalus
AATTTTTACAGAGGTCGTGTGAGAGAAAGACAGACATGGCAGATTCGGACGGGATTAAAATCACAAAGTACACCTGTGAAACAGAAATTTCTCTAACGACCCCCTGTAAAACTAGTCCCGTCCGAATAGGGCTTTACTTGGTGATTCAGATTGATTTGCATCACAGGGAGCAAGGATAAAAGGGACTCCCGAGACTTTGCCCTGTGGAAAGCTTGGAAGCCGCTTGAACCTTTCTGGGAGTCTCCATTCGGAAGAGGAAGACCTGGCTGGCACATTGAGTGCTCCACTATTGCTAGGTAAGCACATCTTTTGTTATCTGATGATCTTTTTAATGCCCGTCTGCTTACATGATTGAATATTGATGCTTACGTAGGTTGAATGCAGCTTATTTTTCTGTAGAAGAATGTATCCCAGCATCTGTAGTTTAAGACTATGCCACAGTTCCATGGTCACAATGTAGATATTGGTTTATAATATAAAGTAAGTAATGTTGCCACCACCAAGTCGATTGTTTTCAGTAACAGCATGTGCCAAAGTGTGTTATTCCTTCATATTGCAGCAGATTGCCAATGATAAAAATTTGTAATTGTTAATAAACTGTAGTTTTTAATTATTTATTGTCATATTTAATCTCCACAAAACAAGTCAGTTCCTGTTTTCAGTTATGCCAACAGCTGTAAGCAGTCATTTGCTCGCCCACCTGTCTTGTTTTCCCTTTTCCTGAGATTAATATAACCAAAACCACCCCCACAGATTTGTTACTGAGAAACCTGAAAACTCAATGGGAATGTCCTGACGAATTTCCTGCAGTGGAAATGTCACCGACTGTTGCAAAAGTATAAAATTCACTGCCCGACCAAAAAAAACAAAAAAACAAAACCAAATAGTAGTACAGTCGCCGTAATATTTTGTTGGACCGCCTTTTGCTTTGATTGCGGTCATGGCATCGTTTTGATAAGCTTATGCAAGAGTCAGACCGCTGCGTAACGCCTTCTTCAGCACATCCCAAAGATTCTCAGTGGGGTTAAGGTTTGGACTTTGTGGTGGTCAATCCATGTTTGAAAATGATGTCTCATGCCCCTGGAACCACTATTTCACAATTTCATAAAAATCCTAGCCTCGTCCTCTTGAAATATGCCTGGGCCATTAGGGAAGAAAAAAATCTATTAATGGAAAAACCTGGGCATTTAGTATATTCAGGTTAATTAACCAAAAGTTTTGGGCACATAACATTGCTGAACCTAGACCCGAGCAACAGATGATAGCACTGCCCCCACAGGCTTGTACAGTTGGCACTAGGCATGTTGGTTCCATCATTCTGGAACAGGATAAATCTGGACTCATCAGACCACATAACCTTTTTTTTCCAGTGCTCCACAGTCTTTTCTTGATGCTCTATAGCAAACCAAAGCCTTTTATCTAATTAGCCTCATGGATAAGTGTTTTTTTTAAGGCTACACAGCTATTTAGTCACAAGCGTTTAAGTCTCCCATCACGTTCATTAGGATTTAGGATGTTTTTCCGACCACATTTCTTCCTCAAAGATGATGGGTCAACACTATCCTTAGCGGTTTTAATAATGCGTTGGACAGTTCTTAACCTAATAATAACCTTCGTTTTTTTTCCTTGATGCAGGACAATAATTTGAAACAGAGTAACATCTTTGCCATGACCAGAGAATATATCTTCTGATATGGTTGTTTCAGAAATGAGAAGCTGCTCACTGCAACAGTTAAATATGGGTTAAATAACTTGTTGCCAACTGAAACATGTTAATCACTGCAGTAATTATCCAGTGATATTATTATTATTATTATTATTATCTAGTGGTATTATTATAGGAAGGTTCTTAACATTTTGCTTAGTTAAATCCAGGTGGTAACATTTGGTTGGGCAGAATATTAAAATGTATTTATTATTTTTGTTATTTGTTATTAATTATTATTGTTATTATTATTGTTATTATTATTATTATTATTTGTGCAATACTTCCTCATTTCTGACCATACATGTTTACACTGCATCGTTTGCACCAAGATCCAAGTCCCATATATTCCATTGTATATATTATATGGTTTGTTTATTCTTACATTTTCTTTATTTCTGCTGGTCTCTGAGAGCTACAGTACCAAACAAATGTTTTAGTATCACTGCAATGACAATTAAAATCTCTTAATCATACTTTTCTTTATTTTATCTAAATATTTACTTTACTTTTCTATGGTCAATTTGGAATTATATGTGCATAATACAGAAGCATGTGTATACTTTATATTTGTAACATGCAAGCAAGGAGAGCCTACTTTCATGTTCTAGATGGTTTTGGGTTAAATATTGGTTATTGTACTTTGAATTCTTCGTGCTGTTCAGTCTGGACCTCATGGGATTTAGCTTGGATTTGATTGGTTTACTCGACAGCTCTGTGTTTGGGAGCCAGTTGGACATCCACTCAGGAGGGATCGACCTGGCCTTTCCTCACCATGAGAATGAAATCGCTCAGTGTGAGGCCTATCACAAGTGTGACCAGTGGGGGAACTACTTCCTGCACTCAGGTAAAGACTCGTAGTTATAAACAGTCCATGTCAGATTATGGCTACACTAGTGTGGATGCAATAAAAAAAAGGGTAAATATTTCTCTGCATTTTGCAGCAACTGATATATTTTTTTCAAAAATGCTGTTCAGCATCATTTAAAAATGCTGAACAGCGTAGTACATACTGTATGGAGGGAAACAGAGATCATGATTTATTTCAAAACAGAGGACGAGTGGCTGCTATTGTTGGTGTGGTTTTGGTTACTCTTCTGATCTTTGGATACTTTTGTGTACACGCATTTCACGGCACATTTTAATGCCCCCGCTTACTGATACTGCTCCGTGTCCTCCGGTCCTTATTTATTCTCTGTTTACATTCAATTTAGATTTAGATTCAGGCATTTGGCAGACGCTTATTCAGAGTGACTTTCATTTTTATCTCATTATAGATCTGAGCAGTTGAGGGGTTAAGGGCCTTGCTCAAGGGTTGTGGGGTTTGAACCTGGGACCTTCCAAACCATAGTCCCATTCCTTAACCACTCAGCCACCATGATCTAGTTCTAGTCTTCTTTATATTTTCTTTATATATTACACACACACACACACACACACACACACACACACACACACACACACACACACACAAGTAGGTATTCAAGTGTTCCTTCCTACAACGTCCTTGATAGTTAGGAAGGTGAAACATAATTATGTCTTAAGAAATGTACAGAAGCTGAGTGCTCAGCCCTTTTAGGAAGCACACAAATGTTCTTTTTGTCTCCCAACATAACCATTAAGCTTGTTATTATTTTTTAGGGCACCTACATTTAAAAGGCAGCACAGAAAAGATGTCCAAGTCCTTGAAGAATTATATTACAATAAAGGTAGGTTGCTTTAAGTGCATTTACTCTGCTGTGGTAATATACATTTGGTTTGCAGCTTATTTCTAATGTAGCTGTGAATACATAGTAGAAGCTATGATTATTTTTACTTAAATGTACATAAAAAAAAGATAACTGATATTCCAATTACTTTAAGCTTTTAGTTTCATTCTGCTGTCCACATTTTCTTTTCTGGCACAGAAAGGCTTGCTGCTAATAAAAGCCGCCGAGGGATATATAGTTTCAACACAGACAGTAGGCTTGGATGGGGGAAAGCTTTAGGCTTAGGTAGGGGTGGGCGACAAGGATAAAAATATCATATCAAGATTATTGACAATATTCAAGATAGAAGATATTTCTGCAACACATAATATGGGTGATGATTTACACTGCGCCCTTACAAAATTTTTTCCTAATTTTTTTTCCTAATTTAATTCAAAAAGTGAATGTCTCATACATTCTAAATTTATAAATGTAAATATTTCAAGGCTCTTTTGTTTAAATTTGATGATTATGGGGTGCCGCTCATGAAAACCAAAAATCTAGTATCTCAAAATCTAAGAATATTTCCTAAGATATTAAAAAATTATTTACAATGCAAAAATGTCCTAAATTGACGATAATTTATGCACTCAATACTTGATCGGGGCTCCTTTAGCATGATCTACTGCGCGTCAGTGAGGCATGGCATGGAGGTGTTCAGCCTGTGGCACTACTGAGGTTTTGTTGAAGACCAGGTTGCTTTGATAGCAGTCTTTGGCTCATTTGTGTTGTTGGGACAGGTGTTTCTCATGTTCCTCTCAACAATGCCCCGCAGACTGTCTATAGTCCAGCCAATGAAGCACAGCAATATTATGGTCAGTAAACCAGTTAGTGGTAGTTTTGGCTCTTTGTACAAGTGTAGAGTCCTGCTGGAAAAGGAAATTGGTATGTCAGCAGTGCTCTAAAATCTTCATGGCGGCATTGACTTTGGATTTAATGAAACACAAGCAGATGACATGGCCCTCCAAATATTTACTGACTGTGGGAATTTCACTCTGGACTGCAAGGAAATTGGATTCCACTCTTCCTTCAGGCACTGAGATCTTGATTTACAAATGTAATCTGAAAAGAGGATGTTGGACCCCTGAGCAATGGTACAGTTTTTTTCTCTTTAACCCATGTATGACATTTCTGAGTTTCTACAGTAGTTCAGGAGTGGCTTGATACTAGTAATGCAACAGATATAGCCCATTTCCTGAAGATGTCTGTGCATGGTGGCTCTTGATGCATCGATTACAGCCTTGACTCGAAATGAAATACTCTAATAATTTGAGATAATGTATTTTCACAAGCTGTAATCAGCGAAATTTAAAGAAAAAAAATTTGTTGGTTTGCTCCCTAAATGCCAGTAATGCAAAAGAAGTACCTTTTTATGTCTAAAAATGTAGTTCATTATTTTTATACATAGATACATATTTTATACAAGACATACGTATTTAGCATTCTAAAGGAGAATGTGTAAAACATTTTTTAAAATCTGTAAAACATTTAAATAGAAATGTCAAACCTTAAGCTTTCAGTAATTTAATTTAATACATATTTTATTATTTATGTCTCTTTTCTTTCCTCTCTGTAGGAATTCTTGCAATCATATACTGCCAATGAGTTTAGGCTGTTTTGCCTGTTAGCCAAGTACAGATCAGGTAAGCTTTATTACCATATCTACATCAGCCATAGATATAACTAGTGGCGACAACTTCAATACAAAACCTTTACTGATGCAATGTCTGTGTCTGTAGGACCCGAGGTTAAATTCAGCTAATCTGATTGATGATTTTTTTTCTCTGTTGTTGTATGTAGTTACTGAACACTATGTACTTTCTTGAAGGCATTTTAAATTCAGACAGAAGGCTGAATAAGAAGGCAATCTGATTTTGGATTGTGTGTTTTGTTATTGGGGATATTTTTCTCCTAGATCGGCATGCCGGCATGAGTTATGGTGACTTTACCAGCACAACACAGGTGTTTTTGATGTTAAACGCCCCAAAGACCAGCAGTTTTTGAAACATAATAACATTCTGTCAAATTTATTAAAGCCAAAGATCAGCTGTATGATCAGATCATTGCCTTTTTCATTCAGAAGGAATGATGGTTGGAATTAGATTTTATGAGCTCATTATATTTAATTTGCTGTTATTGTTGTCGGTTGTTTGATAGAATAAAACAGTTTTGCCCTTGGGTTCTGTGAGGTGCATTTTAAATTGTTTGATTGTTTAGTAGATCATGTTTTGGGTGTCTGTGGTATGTGTGATATTTCTTCATTTTTATCAGACATGTAACACTATTTGTTTAAGGAAAGGATCACGCCTGTGATGGGCGCACGGTTATCAGAAGATTCGTAACACCTATCCTACTATAAAAATGAAAGGATGTCATGCTGGCTTATTATTTTCATTAGTTAATGTTAGCTATATACCCTGTGCCCCTGAAAGACTACTGGCAGGTTGGCGGTTACTCAACCCATGAGCTGAAGTTGTAGACATCAATCAACACACCTTAAATTTTGCTCTGTCTACTTCAAATCAATCTTTTTGCTTTTTGATCGGGTTATCTTGCATGATTTACACTTTTCCGATTATTGGATCTTCAAGCAATTACTTTCACCCAGAATGCACAGATATTCTTTCTCCAAGAAAAAAAGTAGCAGAGCGCTCCAGCAGCGTTACACCTACACTGATTTATTATTCACAATCAGGCAGCATATTATATGTTGCTTGATTGTGAATAACTTGTATTTCACTGCATACATAACAACCAGAGATTATATAGTCAAATTACAATAGTTGCTTTTGGTTTCTTTGGAGAGAGCTCACTGTTTTGGAGCTCAATTCTGAAAGGCATGGTTCGGTACTGGATGTAAAGGCTGATGTGAACAAAGGCTGATGTGAAAATTTGAAAATTACTGCATTACCGCTAAGAGGCAGAGATGAAAACTCTCCACTTATGTTACCTCTCTTTTTCTTCCTCAGCTATTGATTACAGCGATGCCAGTATGAATGAAGCTTGCTCTATATTATCCTCCATCTGTGACTTTATCCACAATGCCCAGGCCTACATGCAGGGACATCTACAATGCCAAGACATAAATGAGAGCTTTTTATGGGAGAGGTAGGACCTTCCATACTGCTGTGCGTATTGAATATGAATTAAAAGTACTTTTTTTTTTTAATTGTTGTTTTTCATTTTCAATCCAATTGTGCCTTGCTTAGGTTATCAGTCACACAGGCCACAGTGCGAAATGTACTTGCAGATGACTTCGACACACCAAAGGCAATGGACGCGATCATGAGCCTCATTCATCACGGAAACTGTCAGCTTCAGCCTGTTGTCAAGGTAATCTCATAGGTGTGTCGGTCTGGAAAACATTATATGTTGTTACTATGAACCTCGGTCAAAATCCAGTGACTTTTTGAAATTTTTTTACTTGGGATGAAATATTGTTCGTCCACTTCCTGTACTCTTTATGAGAAAATAGCAAACGCACACATGCAGATACAGGCCTAAAGCTTAAAGTTGACATTAAACATTAGAATGGGAAAAATGTGATCCAGGTAACAGTTTTGCTTCTGATCTGGTAATCTCATGGTATTTTCATGCACAACCATCTGGAAGTGCCTCGTTGATGATGAGAGAGGTTAGAGGAGATTGTCCATTGTATTGAGTTGCCATGAAAGCCATGCTAACCCAAATAACCATTATTTACAATGGTGGTGAGCAGAAGAGCATCTCAGAATGATGACATGTCAAACCTTAAGGTGGACAGCTGTGACAATAGAAGAGTACATCAGGTTGCACTCCTTTCAAGATCGAGAATCTGAATCTATCACGAACATGAGCTCACCCAAACTGGACAGTTTGAATTTCATTTTTATGTCTTCGCTTAAATTCACAGTATTGAACTGTACACTCTGTTTCAGATGTAATGAGATTTGCTTTTCTCTTTCTGCCTTTTTACAGATTGATGGAGGTTCTAGGAGTCCAGCTGTGTTTGGCGCAATGCTGTCATACATCAGGGATATCATGGGTGTCCTTGGAGTTGACCTGCTGGATGAAAAGGTCAGAGGTCATTGCTGTTAGTGGTTATACTTCAAAAAAATATTGCAAAGCATACCTTGCAATTATTTAGGAAGCATAGCAGCCTTATTCATAATACCAGTGCAACCCAGTCAGGTTTTTACTTGTTCTGTTTAGGCAGGATGATAAGACATAAGAATGATGATGAGACATCAGTAATAAAACACGGTGTTACAGGAAAATAATCAATGTTGAGCTGGTGTGGTGAAGCTATAAATGAAATCAGTTTAATTTTACCATACTAAAGTTGATTATTTTCCTGTAACAGCATACCTCTAAGTGTTCTGCTCCTCTTTATATCAAAGAGTTTCACAAACCAGGTCTCTGTTTAGGTAATACACCTATTCCTAGTGGAGGCTCTAGAGTTTGCTCAATTTTGCCATCTTGTGGAAGACTAGATCTTATTTTCATGTATTGATTTAAAGACATTTTTATTTAAGAACATTAGAACTTTAAATTAATTTTGGTGGTTCATGTGAAGTAAGTTATTACTGAAGAAATTATAGCATATTCAAATGAGTGCTGTGGTAACTACTGTCTGAGTGCTCTTATTAGCAAATGAATCAACACCTTCTCGCTACAGGGAACCTTAAACACAAAAACCACCAAAACTGAATCGCACAATATTTCCAGAACTCCTTGCTGATTTTCAGTTTCAGCATGCACATGTAAAAACAGGTGTACAAAATGCAACTAATGAGAATTTTACAGAGAACTGTGTTTTATCTTGTTTCAGGAGTTGTGCAGTGCTGAATCACCCAGTATTTTACACAATGTAGTGGAGCAGCTGGTGCACTTCCGTAGCGAGGTTCGAAACTTTGCGCTCTCTGTGGACGACGAAGCAAATCAGGACCATCCCACCAGCAAACTGCCTCAGAGAAAGAGACCACAGCCAGACCGGCTACCCTTGCTGAAGGTCTGTGATGCCTTGCGCAATGACCTAATGCCCTTGGGGGTTCACATTAAGGTACGACGCTATTATTTCACTTCCAAAATAGAAAATTTGACTTATTTCCTCGGGAGATTTCTCCTGGGAATTTTTACTTTATTGGAGAGGAAAACGGAAATGCAAAATTATGTTTTGATGTTCAGGAACACCATTCCAGCGCTAATTAATTACTTAATAAATTCTTGGCATATGACTTTGTATAACTTTTCTTACTCGTACTAAATCAAGTCTGTAATGTTAACAAGGGTGCATGGTTGTAAATGCTAAATGACAGACACATGTATTTTTGTTTCAGGACAGAGGAACAAACTCCACTTGGGAAATCAAACAACAACAGAAGGAGAATAGAGACAAAGAAATCTAACCTCCCCCTCAGTCTAGTATTGAAAAATGGATCAGTTTTTTTTTTGTTAATTGATCCAATTCTAATTTAATTTAATTTTAATAAAATATTTTTTTAATGCTTAAAGGGTGAACAGGCTTTGCTTCCTTTGAGGCCACTACTGACTCTGTCAACTGTTAATGCAACACATTTATTTGAACATAAGTTATTTTATGTCCCATGTGCAGGATAAACACTGCATTATATTCAGCAGACATCTTTTCATCATTTGCTTCTGTCTGTTTTAAATCTCTATATTTTTCAGACATTGTTACTCAGAGGTAGAATGAGTATTCATCACAAAAGTAATTGGAGGATCTTGCTAGAAAAACTACTTAGTCATTGTATGACGAGCATCTCATGATGGTGTTTTTTTTCTGCATTTGAATCATCAGGTTTTTTTTGTGTATATGGCTAAGCGTCAGAACGCTTACTTACAAATTTATTATCTTAATGACCTCAAGCTCATTTTGAAGAATGTTCCTGTTTTTATCTTCCGCACAAGACCAGATCGAAATGCTGATCGATAACTTTTTTTCAGTTTTATTTATGTAATTGCACATTCCTTTCAGTGATCTTTATGCTTTATCATTTCCTGGTACACCATGACCTTAACATGGCCCCACATGTAAAAAAAAAAAAAAAAAAAGTAGGTTTAGATCTGAGGATCTCAGAAATGACTCCATGGTTACAGTGACCAATCCAAGAATCCGGAAACTCTTGATTCTCCTATATATATAGAATTAGGCAAACAAACCAACAAAGCACTTTGCAAATAAGAGGACAAGACAGTGGATTACCATTTGCTAAATAAATAACCATTCTCACATAGATGACTCACTCATTCACTGTCTAAACCGCATTATCCTGTATACAGGGGCGTGGGAGGCCTGGGGCCTATCTCAGCCTGGACGGGGTGTCAAATCCATCACAGGGCACACATACACTTTCACACACTTTGGGCAATTTTGGGGAATGCCACTTAGCCTATTCTGCATGCAAACTCCATGCACACAGACCCGAAGGATGGAAATCGAACCCCGACCCCAGAGGTGCAAGACGACAGTGCGCAAAGCACTAAGCCTCCATGCTGCCCACATAGATAACAGGCATAAATAGTTTTTTATTATTATCATTAATTTAAGTACATTTTATAGCGAACTTTAAATACAAAATACACCAGTCATGCACTAGATGACTTTAAATTTATGTATGTGTTTTTTTGTGTCACGTGTGAGTCCCTGGCTCTTCATGACCACACGCATAGGAATTTACGCAATATTTCAAGAGGTCATTTTCTCCAGCGCGTGCGTTTCCCCAGCCCGTTTCCGGTGACGTCATTTCTTTAGAGGAGGGGAAATAGTTTGTTTGAGTGAAAGCGGTGTTATTCCTCTGAGGGCTGTTGTAATAGGTGACTTCAAGAAGTTTTTTATGACCCTCTGCGGGTTGTTTTACAAACACACACACACACACACGCGCGCGCCAAAAGCCGGGAGACCAAAGTTTGACGTGACGAGATATATTTTGGTTTTATTATTGAAAGAAGAAAAAGAAGAAACAACCCAAACTTAATTGTCTTATAAACCTATTCTTAACGTTATTAAATATTGGCGCGATGCCACCGGCAAGGAAAACGAGGAAGCCTGATATTAAGATGGTCGTTCTGGGAGACATGAACGTTGGCAAAACGTCTCTTCTTCACAGATACACGGAAAGGAGCTTTAAAGACACGCTGAGCACCGTCGGAGGAGCGTTCTTCCTCAAGCAGTGGGGACCCTACAATATCTCTATTTGGGACACAGCAGGTGGGTTTGAAACTTCTTAACATTCAGTTCCTCCTGTGTGCATTGATAGAGTTACACTAGAATTAGCCACATTATGTGGAAAGTTTTCATAATCTTTAAGCTGGAACAATTACAATATTTATAAGGCTGCCAAAAAGAACAGAATTAAATGTATAAAAGAGTATATATATATATATATATAGCTTTTATTATAGCCACCTCATTTTCCCCCATGTCAAACAATCTTTCGAATTTGTTTGCATGGAATAAGTTACTAAAACAATCAACAGGTTGTTTAATAAATGCTTGCTTGATTTTTTTTTTCTAATATTGAGTTGGTCAAATTGTTTCAGCACGAGTTAATAGTATAGGAGAGATTGGCCTTTTTATTACTTTTGTTTTTTTATTTAGTTAAACTGTAAAAATTTGTTTTCATCTAAAAAAACAATTTGTAAACATTTGTCCCCATGATCCATGCCTGACCAATGAGCCGTTCCATACTAAATATTAAAGTATTTTTTATTGAAGACTAGATTGCTTTAATATCAGCCTTTAGCTCATCTGTATTATTGGGTCAGGTGTTTTCCAATATCACCTATATCCCATTGGGTTCAGGTCAGGTAAGTTGGCTGACCAATCATGCCCAGTAATATCATGGTCAGTAAAATAGTTAGTGATAGTTTTGGTGATGGGGCAGGTGCTAAGTCCTGATGGAAATTGAAATCAGTATCTCCATAAGACTTGTCAACAAACAATCAACATGCATAACTCATTAGTGGACTTGTAATCCGTATGATGTATGATTGGTTTTAGAGTAGCCTATATTGTGATAATGCTATTGTGGACACTTCAAATTGACCTGCACTCGGTGTGGAAGGTGATTCTCCATAAACAGCCAGCGTTTTTAGACTGTGTTTGTCTTACTTAAAACATAGAAATTTTCAGTTATAATATTCTAAACTGTGGTGTCTGTTACGATATCACCCCCACATTGAACACCTACCTTTTTTTCCTCATTAAGGTTTTTTTTTTTTGCCTGTACTTTCCCCCTTATGTACATGCTACAAAAAAAAGAACCAGAAGTATTTCCATCTTGCTGTATGATGGGCAAATTATGCAATGATGGAAATCTCAGGGTCAAGAAATTTTGCTTTCACATGTCCATATGGGGAATTTACAATGAAATAGAATGGAGGCGCTGACATCAAATTGTAACCAAGATGTATCTTAAAGAAATGTCAAAAGCCATACAGACTGAACAAATGCCTGACTTCATTCTAATTTCATATTTTAATGCATAACTCCAGGCTGATATAATTTGACTGGTATGATTTCTGTGAGTGTTTGTGTGAGAGCTTACATGTTTACATCTTGCATTCCTCTTTTGGTATCTGATCAATGTGCCTATCAGTCTTAGTCTTGTTTGTGTAGTAATCAGTAATTTTATGTCCACCACATTTACGCTTAGAATCTGTTTATTCTTTGCTTCCTTATATTTATTTTTTACTTCTGTATTGTATTGATTAAGACTTGTTTAACTATTTATGATGAGAGGATGAAATTAACCACTTTATTTTCCTTTTAATTAATTAACTATAATTACGTTCTTTGAGAAGCTTTTGGAAAACATTGAATTGATGAGGTAGAACCTAAAGGTCAAAGAAAGGGGTAATGCTTGTGTTTATCTGGGGAGAGATTTAGATGGCCTCAGCATTCATACAGGCTTAAAGGCTGACGCTACATACCTTATGGAGGAATATACCGTTCTAGATTCTAGATTCATTACAAATCAAATGAAATATTACAGGGCTTATTTTCCCATTTAAATTTTTTAAAATTACAGCAGATACAGCGTACCTGAAATAATAAAATATTTTCCTAGATCGATTAGAAATGATTTACAATACAGAAATGTCCAACTTCTTGGTCAAATGATTGTTCAGGACTTCTTTTAATTACTGTTACTGTTTAATTACTGCATTGATGTGGCATGGCCAGATTGCTTTGAAAGCAGCCTTTAGCTCATCTGTATTGTTGGGTCAGGTGTTTTTCATCTTTCTCTTGACAATACACCGTAAAGGGTAAGGTTAGGTGAGTTGGCTTGCCAGTCAAGCAGCATAATATAATGGTCACTAAACCAGTTGGTGGCAGTTTTGGCCCTGGCCCAGATGCCAAGTCTTGCTTATCCAATAGAGGGAAGCATGAAGTGCTCTAAAATCTCCTGGTAGATGCCTATGTTGACTTTGGACAGTGGACCAACACCAGCAGATGACATGACATCCCAAATCATCACCAACTGTGGCAACTTAACATTGGACTGCAAGCAATTAGAATTTTCTGTGACTCTCCACGCTTCCATCAAACTCTGGTATATTAATTTCCTAATGAAATGCAAAATTTACTCACATCTGAAAAAAGGGACATCGGACCATGTAAGATGTTTCAGATGTTGTCTCTGATTCAGGAGTGGCTTGATATTAGGAATGTAACAGTTGTAGCCCATTTCCTGAAGACATCTGTGCGTGGCACTTGATGCGCTGACTCCTGCCTCATTCAACTGCTCTCACAAGTTCATACTGTAAATTGGCTTTGCTTGACAATCTTCTTAAGGCTGCAATCATCCCTGTTGCTTGGGCACCTTTTCCTACCAGACCTTTCCCCTCCAGTCAACTTTCCATGAATATACTTTGGTGTAGCACTCTGTGAAGAGCCAGTCATCTCAGCAATACATATACTATGGGCATAGTCATTTACTCAAACACAAATTGAAATCTAATATTTTGAGACACTTAATTTTTTTTTTTTCATGAGCTGTAAGCTGTAATTATTGAAAGTATAAAGGCTAAGGCTATTAAAACGATAAAGGCTTGAAATATTTCACTTAGAATATGAGTTTAAATTTTTAAAATAAAATTTTATAAATTAAAGAAATAATTTTTACACAATATGAAATTTATTTTATTTAAATCAACAAACAAATTCATGTTTGTTGTTCTTGTCTAAATTCATAAATGATTTTTGTGTTATTAAGCCAGGAACATGATTACAAATTTGCTTTGAATCTTGAATTGACTTTAATCCCACAAAATTTTCAGGTCGTGAGCAGTTCCATGGTCTGGGCTCCATGTACTGTCGTGGGGCATCAGCCATCATCCTGACATATGATGTGACCAGCTGGCAGAGCCTGTTACAGCTTGAGGAAAGGTTCCTGTCACTCACCGACTCAGCCAACAGTGACTGTGTTTTTGCCATTGTAGGCAACAAGGCTGACCTGACTGACTCCTGTGCACAGGTTACTACCACTGAGGACACCCCAGCAGGCCCCAGCCCCCCACACACGCCTACTGTCCGTAAGCAAGTGGCACAAGAGGATGCCGTGGCGCTTTACAACCGCCTAATACGCTACAAGGCTCTTGACACACACATTCTTCCATGTGCTGAGGATATGTGCTTTGAGACAAGTGCAAAAACAGGCTACAACGTTGATTCATTGTTCGAGACACTATTCGAGTTGCTGCTGCCGTCCATCGTCAGAAAACAGGAACAAATGAAAACAGAGTCAGATACTATATGTTTGGACGACCTTCGGGAAAATGAGAAAAAGAAAAGTGAATGTTGTGTGTGAAGAATACTATTAGATACTTGAAAATGGGTGTCATGCAGGTTTCTATGAAGAAATTAAGAGTAGTAAATCAAATTGATGACTAATTAAATCAATCATGGAGATATATCGCCACTGAAGCATGATAAAGTCAGCTGACTTGACTTCATGATGCTCTAGCTTGGCCCAAATCACAATCACAATTTTTGCATGAAAACCATGACAACTGATTTCAGTGTCCGTCATTGTGGTTTGTGCGTTTATCATATGAATTACTTTTTCTGACACCTTTGCTTGAGATATCCGTGTCATTGGAAAAGTGGAAGTCTTAGCATTTGGATGTATAAAGAAGAGATATTCGATGTCGCTGTAGATGCTAGCTGTGGTGCCTTTTTACACCAGTTGACAGTGTTGACATCCTAGGACTTAAAGAAGACTTAATACTGCTGACCTTAGATCAGCCTGAACGGGGCACAGTATTTCATGTTACTGTGGTTTGTGTCAAGACAAGTCTATGTTGACAGAATTTATTGATTAAGGTTGCTCTTTATTCACTCAGCCATAGATGATCATACTCTGCAGCAGGTTCTACAGTGGCACTTACAGTATAGCCTTGAATGTGTGCAAATCAGGTTTATTGTGTATGGTGTCTGTTTTAGCATGAACATGTGCCAACTCTTGAATTTCCCTGTTTTAAGGCATTTTATTTCATTAACTGTACTGTGAAAAAGATTTATAGGATTTTATATATTTGCATTGTATTATAAATTAAAATAAAGGCTATGTAAATTATGTTTACCTAATTTGGACCTTGTGTTGAAATATATATTCATATATTTTAATTTGTTAATGAATGTTTTCACGTACACACCAGTCACATCAGTTTGTCCTTTCTCTACTAGATGTCGTAAACTATAAAACTTTGCATACCACCCTGACCTGAATTATATTAAACATCTAAGATATCAGTAGCTGCTAACTATTTTTTCAACATCATTATTTAAGCAACCACCTCCTTATTCATTGCTACATATAGGCTATACACCTATGTCTGACACTATGAAGCTATTCCAAAAGCTTATTTTTGAAAGGTCATGAATCTTAAGTCAAAGAGTCGTTGATCCCGTATCACAGTCATGTACAAAGTTTACAGTAGATATCCATGCAGTACAGTGTACATCAGCAACAACTGACCAGTATCACTTCTCTTTTTTCTTTCTACAAGCAGGGTTTGAGTCAACCCGAGACTTTTGATTGTGCAGAACAACAGAACACAGTTATGATCGTAAAAA
Organism: Clarias platycephalus; assembly: GCA_030068275.1. Taxonomy (NCBI): domain Eukaryota; kingdom Metazoa; phylum Chordata; class Actinopteri; order Siluriformes; family Clariidae; genus Clarias; species Clarias platycephalus. The sequence goes on from JAQQZT010000010.1 coordinate 12,886,063, forward strand.
CTGCCTTTATTTCTCTATATAATCTCCTGCTACACAAATGTACTTATCCCAGCATTTCACTGGTGCTTGGATGACATAAAAGTAGGAAGTTTTCTCAGTACACCAGAGCCATGATCACAGCTTGCTTCACATCTGAAACTCTGGCCTCCCAAGAACTCCTTTAATGGAAAAATAATGTGTGGAAAATCACTTGGAGAAAGGTCAGGACTGTAGGGGGGGCGGGGGGGAGCCAAGTTCCTGTAATGTGCACATGGTGTTCATGAATGTGTATAGTTCCCACAGTTGTTTCACTTGCTGAATGTTCACAGGAATGACTGAATGAGTCATCAGTTATTGCAAAAGTGCTGACCTTGGCTAATATAACAATCTGGAATGTACTGAAAAAGAATAAAACCATTGAACACACCTAACAGGCAGGCCAAGGACCATCGTATCAACCATCGTATGATCTTTTGCTATACCAAAACATGCAAACCACCCATCAGCAGTAAAAATTGGAAAACCAGATTGTGATGCACAAAGAAATACAGAGTGGAAGTCAAGTAAACCACCAGACCTTAACCCAATTGAACAGCATTTTACATCTTGCAGACGAAACTAAAGGCAGGAAACTACACAAAACAAGCTACGTTACAAACCAGGTAAATCATCACAAAATGTGATGTCAGTGGATCACCAAATTGTTGCAGTTATTGCACATTAGGCATTCACAAATTAATTATTCACTGTAAGATTAATTTTTCTTATTCTGTTCCTATTCTTGTGCTCACCTAAAAATCGAGTAGTCTGCCACCAAACATGCCACGTTTTAAGGTTGATTTATATATTTAGATATAATTATCAGATTTTGATCTATTGTTTCATCTATTGCATCACTGACTTGATTGATTTCAAAAGCCAAATGTTTTAGTGTATAGTCAAACATGATGAATCTAAGAAAAAAGCAACATAAGGTGTCTTGGGAAGGTACTGGTCTACCATGACCATCATGACCATAGCCAAACAAGCTTCAATGTGCTGATCTTTTATTTTGGTTGCTTTAAGCCTCTATGTGGTACATGACTACCTAGCAAAAAGCAGAAGTCTCCCTGAACCAACCAATGTTGCAAAATCGTACCATCCTTTAAGTTAACATCCTAGTTTTTTTTTCTTGTTTTCCCTACTCATAATGAAGTTTCCACACTCACTAACTCCCCGTATTTTTCGTAATATTTAACAAGATATCAAGGCTCTTGCGCATTCCACGTTTAATGATGTGGCCTACACTTGCAAAATAACTACACAGAACCTATTAATCATACATGTGGAACTGGTTCCTTTATAAACACTGCAGCACCAGAAAATGTCTCTATTAATCATAATATTTTAAGAGAAATGTGAGATTCTAAAATGTGAGTTTCTAAAATTCAAATATATAATGGCTATAATGGTTAGTATGAACAAATAAACTACATATGATCAAATCATACACTCACCTAAAGGATTATTAGGAACACCTGTTCAATTTCTCATTAATGCAATTATCTAATCAACCAGTCACAT
>JAQQZT010000010.1:12897325-12915234 GCA_030068275.1 Clarias platycephalus
ACACACACACACACACACATATGCGCACGCACCTCCCCCATCTCTTTCCCTTTCCTTGTTTTCTTCTTCATGCCATTCATTTCCATTAGCACTGTTGGCCTGTGTGATTGACAGACAGACAGTTCAGAACAGACTGCATGATAGATGGCTAATTTTAGCTATTTCAAGAGTTTTCTGTCAGATTAGACACGCAGACCTCTCAGTTGCATTTTAGGTGATCATTTCTACCCCATCCTTGTTCACTCGGACCTAATGTGAGACCTAAAATCCCCACCTTTAACCCAGCCAGACACCTGGTCATCATTCATATTATGCATTCAGTATTTTCAGACTCTTCCCACCCTGTAAAGCCTCAGTGGCCAAATTAGGCCGGGATGTTCCAAGCTAAGATAACCGCAGCAACACCATCAACATTACCCACATTTAGACTGGGACATAAGAAGGAGATTATGCTCAAGGGAAAGCTGGGATTAGACATTGTTCAGCAGCTTGTGGTGAGGGAATAAGAGGCGTTTACACACACGGTCACGCTCGAGCTCCAGCAGGTCCAAAACAAACCTGTCCTCAAATAGTGCAACACCGAGTGAGGTAGATGTCAACGGCTTTCTGTTAAGTCCGCATGCGTGCTGGGAGCATAAAATTCAGTTTTAGTCCTTCGTTCTTCATAAGTCTAGATCCATCGTTAAGGCTATTGCACAGTATGATTTCTGGGGGAGGCAGATGGCGTCTTGCTCCTCAGCCAGAATAATTTGACATCATCACCCAAAAAGACTTAAATTAGCAGATATGCCATTTCATGCCATGCATATGCTGTTTACATGGCTGTCCCTGACGTAAATGCTCTATTTATTAAAGCGTTTTGGTTGGTCTCCTCAAAAGTGGTCCTGGTTAGAAGTCGCCCTCCTGTTTGTAATGTAGATGCCCATCGAAATGTTTTTTGGTAGCTGTTAAGAGATAGTTGCTGCCTTGAAGAAGGTTCCATTTAGTGGGCTGCTCAGTTTTACCCCATCCACATGTTGCTTAATTGTAGGCAAAGCAAAAAGGTTGAGTGCTTACATTCATTTCAAGTACCACAGTAAATACTGACCATTGTAATTTCTGGAATGTTAAGCATATAATTATTTCCTTGCAGAGGGACCGCTGTAGACTAGTAGCAATGTTTTTTTTTTTGTTTTTTTTTCTCAGGTATAACAAGTGGGCTTGGAGTGTATCATGATCACTGTACATTATGTACTCAGGGTAATTATAGCTAGAGAGAGGGTTGAATAGTGTTTGAGGACAAACACGTAGCTGTGTAGGTTGTTTGAGGGGAAAATATTACGAGCTTAAGGATACCCCAGTCATTATAGAGAAATTAAAACATTTTCCTTCAAGTGTCCATAATGGTGCCTTTATGCTACGTAATTGGCTTTGCTCTGGGAAACTGCAGGTTGATGTTTAAGAAAAGGCCTTCCTTAATTGTCTCCTGTGTATTCTACAAACATTTGACAGATTTTCCCACTTTTCGTGAAAACGAGGCTTAGAAATAGGGTGATGGGGTAGGGGGGTGACGGAAGATTTTCACATCGTTCTTGGCCTGGTTTACGCTCTTCTGAACCATCAGCAGTTTTGCAAAGGAGAATGCTTCCTAAGGGGCTTGAACCAGCTTTATGTGCCAGCTTTAGGGCCATCGAACCATATCATAGTGAACAGCATTACAATAGCCTACACTCTGTGGATTAATGCCTGGGCTGCTGTGTGAGGACACGTAAACTAGAATGGCCTCCAAAACATGCTGCATCAGCCTGTTATGATGGGCAAAGTCTCGACTGGAAGCAGAAAAAGACTGGGTAATGAAAAATAGGAATATACAGCTCTGTTCAAAAGGGACATGAGTAAGTAAATAAGCAACAGTAAAAATAGAAAAGAAAGGTCAAGGGCTCGGCGAGCAAAGCTGATGATTAATTGCGTAGGTAAGGATGATGGCTCATAATCAGGGCAGCGGTTTCACACATTTCCTATAAGACCTGGATGTATTCTCTTTCTAGTCTGTTCTGCTCAGTACAAGACGTACGTTTATGTGATGTACACACTGTAACCATAGCAATGCTCTCCAAGTCCTAGATAGTATTGGCTAATATTAGGCAATTTTGACTGAGTAACTAGCCCTTAACAGCAGTGTTCAATTTATTTATTTATTTATCTTGTGCCTATATCTGAAAGCAACATAACCGTTAGTTCTCTTGAGGGTCTGTACAGTTATTTTGCACTTCTTTGATCAGATTATGTAATTAATGCCCTCTGGAACCATCACTCATCCTGCTGAGCCAGAGCTGGAGAATTTCCTTCATTCCTTTAGTCAGTGACTGTAATTCCACTGGGATTAAAATGGAATTGTATTGGGATTAGTCCATCCATGCCCAGTAGCTGACAAAGTTGATGTAAGTGCTGTCACTTCTCTCCCACTCTCATCCCCCATTTATCTGAGTGGGATTTAAACGTGACTGTGCATGAAAAGTTAATCCATGACATACGCAATCTGTCTATAAGAGAAGTTAGCAGTAGACAACGGAACGTTTACGTAAGAGATGTGGGGGCCTTGGCGTATAAGGAGGGGCATGCATAGTCAGAAATATTGCACTTCACACATTATTGCTGACTTTAGAGCTAACTCTAACTTACTGCACTGTTCATTATGTTTGATCATATTTCTTATAGTAATACTCATAAATCATATGATGGATATCTTTTAAATACTGTGTCTCTTTTTTTTTTTTTTCCCCCTCTCCCCGTCAGATTGATCACCTCATGCGTATGCGTATGCCCATGACCGGAAGCGGCGGCCGCCGCAGCTCAACTTTGCTGCTGTAGATGAACTTTGACCTTCGACCCTCACTCTGCGTTCCTGCCAGAGTACATCTTGATCCTATCCAGGCTCTGCTCTGTCCTTCAGGAACTGCAAATTGCTGCTCTATAGGTGACAACTGTCACAAACTTGTGTTGTGTTGTGTATGATGTATAGTTTATTTTTTATTGTCGTTTATCACTTTAGTCGTATTTGGTTGGCCCTGGAGAAATGAATAGAATAAGGCCACACCTCATCACTCATGCCCTGCAAAGAAATAAAAAAACACACCCAGAATGTCTAATATTTACTTCCCAAACATACAGACCTCTACAAAGGTACATATTTAATGATTTATTTATTTCTAGTATAATAACTAACATTTATGACATTTACTGATTAGCAACAAAGACCCAGGAGAAATGCCCTACCTCAGGAAGAGTCTATTGTGGGTGTACAAAATTCAACCATAAAGCTGATTTATGTTTTTATTATTTTATTATTATTATTCCAATCCAAAGCCTTACTGTTTCATTGATCTAGAATTTGATGAAACATACTAATTAGGACCTATGTTATAAGAGAGATCTAAAGATGTAAATTATATCTATCATATTTTTATAGATGCTTATTTAATCTCACCTTAAATACGGAGTTTCTATATGAAAGAGGCCACTTATAATATAATTTGGAAGTATGTCTGAAATATGCAAGTTAAACCACTTAATCAAGTGGTTGTTGCACATGACGATTGCCTACCTTCACAAAGATTAAGTATTATTTTTATGACCAATTTTATACACACAAACATTATATAAAATGTATGTGTGTGCCTGTGTAATAAATATGTGCCCTATTATAATGTTTCCCTCACCACACAGGCCACACTTTATACCTCCAATTTTTTCCTCCTGTCAGTAGTGTACGGTGTATAGTAACTGGTAGAAACACAGGCACTTCACGGTGAGTTGCCAGTTGTTGACAGGCGACACTGTGAGGGCAAGCAGCTCCAGATTGTAATACATGACACTTTTGAATGTAGTGCATGTAACTCATTTAAGATGTGTGCAAGGGAGAAGTAAACCAAAATAAACCCTGGTTGCCGTTGTTTATTTACCCCTGTACAACTGTGCAAACTGTGCACAAAGATATTATTAGACAAGTATTTTGCTGAGGGGAAACTTATGAGATCTCTTCTGACTGAAAAAGGATTAAGAACTAATCTCTAAAATAAATAGCAAAGCAAAATAACTAAACACAGAAAGCATTACATGTCTGACAGGTTGCACAGATGAAGTGCTTATTCTTTCAGCTAATATATACCATAATTATAGATTTTTTTTTTATTTTATTATTTTTTTTACTATAGGACTTAACAAAGAGACACAAAAGACACTTTATTAAGCAATTCTGAAAGAAAAAGAAAAAAATTGATTCAAGGGCAAATCCTGTTTTTTTTAATTATTTTATTTTAAGTACCATCTGTTCACCCTATTGATATGCAATATTTACACACACAAAAAGGTGAAATTAGTTTACAAAAAGGAACCAAATGTGTAAAGACTCAATGTATTTGCTGAAAGATTTTACACGATTAACTATTTGCTGTTTGTACATTTTCTTTCTGCCAACTTTATTAAACTTAAAATTCAGCAGTATTCCTGGAGTATAATGGAGTAAAAATATATATATTAATTGAACTTGCTGTGTCTTCCATTGTCCAGAATGTCATATCCTATTTGTCGTGATGTCCTAATGCTATATTAAATGATCATTTAAAGTATCTTGGTAGAATATCTATTTTATTTGTGTTGAAAGAGGATAGGCACATGCAATAATTAAATAAACATTATCATTTTAAATCAAATGTAGTTGTGTCCTGTTTTATTATTACCTGTTTAAAAAAAAACAACAAAAAAACGGCTTATATAAACAGAAGAAAGTGACATATCAGTTAAACAAACCGGGACTGCTGGTCAAAACAACACCGTCAGAGCTTATTAAAAGGACATAAACTAGGCTGGCGCGCAGCACCGGATATTGCCATGACTACACGCTCCGGGACGAATAAAGGAAGGAACGCGATGTCCATTCGTAAACAAAGCGAGATGATTACTTCCGGTTGGGCGAACAGATGAAAAAAGAACAGGGGCGGCGGAACAGAGCGTTTTCCAGGCACAGCGATAAAGAGCGGGATACTGCTTTAGAAGTCGGGCGTGCTGTCTACAACTAGTCTGAGCTTGGACTAGCCTTCGGCGACACACGTCTCACTCTTTAAGAACCGGATACAAGAAGAAGAAGAAAAAAACTCGGCTCCCTTCTTGGAATTCCGTTGGATGATTCGCCGTGATAGAGTGAGAGCCAGGAAAAGTGTAAAATACAGCTTCATAGCGCTAAACTTTTCAGCACTGTATCGTACTGTACCCATTAAAACCATACAAGTATGCCGATAAGCCTGCTTATTTTACTATCACAATATTTTTTTTATTTTATAGAGGTTTGGGCGTAGACCTATTTAGAATAATATAATACATGGGAGCTGATTTGACACATGACTATTTAGTTTTACTTTGGTCAAGCACCAAAAATCTAGTCATTTTGCCATATAATCATGTAATCATCTATAAATCCATCCATCTAACATAATGGAGGGAGGGAGGGGGAAGCTAATTCTCAGAGAATTTAAAGTACAGGACAGGGACACCCTGGATGGGGTGCGAACCCAATGCAAGACATAAGCACCACTCTATTCATGCTCTATGGGTAATTTTAAAATAACAGCCTAAACTGTACGTCTTTGGACTGTGGGAAAAACCTATTTCTTAGATATTTGGGCTAATTCCTTAGCTATCTGTTTCTTAGATGTTTGGGCTAATTCCTTAGCTATCTGTTTCTTAGATATTTGGATTAAAAAAAAAACTTTCCCAACAGTGTTTGATGATAGTACTTAGATGGTAGTTACTAACCTAGTAAACAGTGCAAGGATCTATCCAATTACTGAAACTTCAAAGCACTTTTGTAAGTTGCTCTGAATAAGATTGTCTAACAAATGCCTAAATGTAAACCAAAATGTTGTTGTTGATCTTTTGGTTGCTCAAGTGGGCACCCAAGTACACAGACCAACCTGAAGGTGCGATGAAACAGTGCTGAGCACTATGCCACCACATATTACTATATAATAATATTAAATAAATTATAATACTTCCAAATATTCACCTACTGAGCTATTATAATCCAGACCCTATTCAAGAAACAATTGGCATGAGGTGGGAATACATCCCGGATGGGCTGCCAGTCCATCACTAGGCACCATGCACACACGCACACGCATCTACATTTAAGCATAGTCAGTCTGCCAAAACCAGCATGTTTTAAGGCAGGAGGATAAAACCTACAAAGACATGAGAAGAACATGTGAAAAACGACACAGACCGGGGACCCCGGAGCTGTGAGGTGGTACCACTTAACGTTTGCACCAATATGGCAGCCATTAACTGATATATAGAGTTCAAATGTCAGAGGACCCCCAAGAATAACCCAGGAGCATAAGCCAAAAACCGTGCAGTCAGCAAGAAATTTAGCTATCTAAGGTAAAAGTATAATCAAGTGTTAATAAGTATATAAAGACACAGTTCAGTCTTCCTATGAGCCCTGCGAAGTTACTTTTCCTCACAGAGATGGCCTAAAAGAGGAGGAATATTGTGCCGTAGTAAACCCAGAGCATTTAGAGAAGGAACACACAGTCCCAAACTCAATATTGTTTATACTGCCAGTCTCACAGGAGGGTGCTTCTAGAACATTTTGGCCTACAGGAAAGAGAATTCCCCTAGGATACAAAAAACATTTGATGCATGGGGAAAACTATTTAAACAATTTCTGATATAATTTTTAAAGCATGGTCACAGTGTAAAATTGGCATTATAAAAGAGGTGAAATCCTGAATTTAAATGTACTTAAAATGTTTGGCTACATGTTATTATAGTGGTTGTTAGGGTTAGGGTTAGGGTTAGTACTATGGCGAGAAACATGTTAAAAACTGCTATTTTTTACTACAACAAAGACAGACCTAATGTGATCAATAACATCTCTATAGTTTAATTCCTCAGCCAAAAGTCTCAGTTCAGACCAACCTACTAACTTTGACAGCAGCTCTCTTATTTTTTTATAAAAATATTTTTTCTGGTTTCATACATGCTTAAAATTTGGACCTGTATAAAGTAGTAGATGTCCTCCAGATGTTTTTGAGCCAAGAACAGATTTCAGAGCAAGCTCAAAAGGCAGCTTCGAGGAGTATATGCTCCGAAGTAATGTACAGTAGAAGGTGTTTAAGTAGTTACACAAAGGTAGGTGTAGTGTCTCTGAAATCTAGGGTGATACAATTTAGTTTTTGACTCAACTTTTAAAGATTTCCCACTTCAGTTCAGAGGTGGCTCCTGACACTAATTAAGTAATAACACTGACAGTGCCTGATAAAGTATCGGATGAATTTTTTGTTGTTGTTGAACAGTCTAGCAAATAATTGGTTATAATTATTAACTGGTTTTACAGTACATGAACATTGAATGAAAAAGATCTATGGTTGAATAAAAGGGCTTTGGATCAAAGTAAAAATATAGATAATGAAAAAAAGATAAAGGCTTTACATCAGAAAACCTTGAAGATAAATCTGGGGGACGAAAACACAAAACAAAACATAATTACATCATAAAAGTCTTACTAAAAAGCACCCGAAAAAAATTTATCCTGAATCAAATACAGTCTTTATTTCATACAGTAACATCCACACAAATATTTCTCTTCATACTATAATGCAACATTTAACTTTTTTTAAGACTTGGTCTAAGGAATTAGGTGTAATTTTAACGGCTCACAGTAATGTAAAGCTCACATTATAAGCAAATATTTTTTACATATTTCTACTTTATACTTTATTTTATTTTGTTTGTAAAAAAAAAGATTAAAAAATTAGTATTGGTATATTGTAGATTTTATATTTTACTATTGCCAATTTGCCTCTCTTATCTTCTTTTTAGGTCACAAACTGTCGTGTAAACATTTTACTGCATATCATACTGCGTATGGTTGTGTATGTGACAAATAAAAATTTGAATTTGATTTTAAATTTGAATTTATTATAGACTTTATTAGTAACAAAACTTCACAGAAATCTGGATATAAAAGAGGAAGAGGAAGAGGGAAATATTTTTTACTCAAAGGTAACCTATTCTCTTCTGTGTGATACATCAACTGCCATCTTTAAGGTGTCACTAATAACACTAGTACCCCAGTGTAAAGATCTATTCAGTGACGGAAACTTCAAAGCACTTTTGTAAGTCGCTCTGGATGAAAGCGTCTGCCAAATGTCTAAATGTAAATGTAAATGTGTCATGGTGATACTATCCACAGTACACCCATGGTGGTCTGTAAACAATCCTAGTGAGACTATCTTCAGTGGCAGTGAGTGATTTTTCAGGGGATTTTTCTCATCCATCAGGATGAGTTAGGCAGGTCCTGAGGGCAGACGGAGTACACCTTTCTGATAGAAGATAAGCAAATTGGTCTATGCATGAGCTGTCTCTGAAGAGCAATATTTTTTTTGGTTGGCGGGGGGGTTCTATCCTGCCATAAACTGGCAAGCTAACATGTCAGTCTGGGCCAATGAGCCTATCGTGTGTCTCATAAAGCTGTTTGCTAGTAGCTAGTTAAGGAGATTTGTGACCTTGCAGATACAGAGCAAATGGAGATTTTATGATTCTTTAAAACTGGAAAGAAAAAACACATTCCAGAAAATAGCTTGGGAGTTGCATGTACTGTAAGTGGACAGTAAGTGGGAGATAAGGATGCGATGTAAGTCGTCATAACTCAGCAGAATTTCTTGGATAGAAAATTGTGTTAGAATCCCACGACTACCACAGTGCCAATGTTGGGCCTCAATCCTGGATTCTATTCTGCCTCAGCTGTACAATTAGTCACACTGGACAAAAGTATCTACCCAGTGATCTTGAAAATGAGAAATTCAGATGGAAGATCAGACCACTTACAGTACATGTTTGTCTATAGTGATATTCTTTTCGGCCTTATAGTCTCAGCAAAACATGTATGTTTAAGAAAATGATTAATAAGCTGATGCTCAAAACAACATTTATCGCCATGTCACAAGCACAAAGACACCCTCTAACCACCTTGATGATCAGTGCTTCCCACACTGTGCAGTAACTCTATTATTGATAAGCTTGTATATCAGTTCTGCAGTACACATTACTAAGCAGTTACTGTAAGCTCTCACTAGAGACCACTTTGTTTTTCTGGTAGATTGTCAAACAGCAAAAGCAATGGATGACTTATGAAGAATCAGTATTCAGCATCAGCAGAAAATCTTGGTGTGTGTGTGGTTTAGATGCGAGAAACACTTATGGGAAGCATAAAGCAAAGTGTAGCATATTTGAAGTGTTGCAAATACAAGGTAAAAACATAAAACAATAACTTCAATTCATAACTTTTTATCTGGGATCAAATGGGTGGTTTGTGTATGTACTGTAGCTAGCTTTATTGTCTGACAAACCGTGTGAACGTCTGAGCAATTCAAAGCAGTAGAAAGTTTCAAAATTTCAAAATGCTGGAGTAATCGTTCAAGGAGTATCATCTGGGTGTATGATTAAAGTTAAAAAGGAGGACGTATTTCCAAGATAATCTTTTAAAATTCGTGCAAATGCTTTAATTTAACCTAGATATGCTGGCATGCCATGCATTTTTTTTTATTTTACCTTTATTATTAAATGTGCTTGTATGGAATTCTGTTCAATCCAAAAAGTAGAGAAATACTAATAAACATACTGAAGTATGGTTGATTTCTAGCCCATCAGGCAGTAGATTCCCCTTCCCCTATATATTTGTGCTTAATTTGGGTTATATTTGACTTACTGCTACTGGACTATTTGGTTTGGTTTTCATATTATTTTCAGTCTACTTCGATGACTCACCCGTCACAAGCAGGGATTGAGAAAACACGTGAAATACAGTCACGGGTGGAACGAATGTGAACCAGGTGGATTATTTACCCCAGTCAAAGTACAAATTACACAGGATGACAAATGACAAAGCTTGGGGTTAAAATCTTTCTATTTACCATGTTTGGCATATGAAGGAAACACCCAATAGAACTCAACAGAGCACTAAAGACTTGACAAACATCAATGAGACTGTCTAATATATTGATAATAGTTTCATTGTCAAGCTATATCTTCTGTTTAATATCAGAACCAGCCATCATAGATCTGTGCTGCTCACAGATACAGTACAGCTGCTAAAGATTAGATCGAAAATGCTGGAGTACTCGTTCAAGGAGTATTATCTGGATGTATACAGTACATATATGCTCACAAACACCCACACACACAGGAAGGAGGTGATAGAACCCTCTAGAGAGAACATTGCACCATCTCTTAGGATTCCATTAGTAACCATGGTAGCGTACACACGTGCATTATGCAAACATGTGTGCAAACACACATCGGTACACATCCGAATAAGACTGTTGTCCCAAAATCTCGGAGGGAACTGTAACGAACAGCATAAATACATGATGTACGTTTTAGGCTTCTGGAGTGTACAAAGCATCCTTGAGTGTCAGAGTGGGTCTGTATGCAAGAAAAACAAAAACACACAAAACATTCCAACGTGCAAACAATTTAAACACAGTTGAATTATGGGAGACAATGCTGGAGAGAGACCAGTGAAAATGAGAAACGATTGAGGAAAAAAGCATTATGAGTTTCAGATCAGCTTAAAAACAGGCTTCATTCGGACTGTCATCAAAAGTTTGTTTTTTATCACCACTTTTAACAGCCTTTGTCCAGCTGGTGATATTTAATTGAATAGCAGGTATCATTCGATAGGAAAATGATTGCAAGTCTGCACCACAGGTGATTGAGTAATGAAGTAATGGAAAATCATGCAAGAAGAGTGCAGGACGACTGGGAGAAATCTCACCCAAAATGGCCTATATACTAAACAACAATATGCTGAATGAATGAAAAATTAAAAAAAGTTACACAACAAGTTAGCACTTCTGATTACAAGCTGTTCTACTCTAAATAAGACACTCACTGTGGCCAGGGTCTGGACCAAACTGTGACATCCTAATAGTGTACAGTAGTAGCTGCATGTGGTCTACAATGTTGAAAACCTTTTATTACATACATATTGTTCAACTCCAAAGAGATAACACACTTCCATTTATCACTCTCTTGTTGAAAGACATCTGACATAGGTATGATAGAAATGTTTGAATCTATGTGACAACAATTCAATAGGAACACCTGCATACCTCCTTATTTGTGCAATTATTAGCCAATCATGTGGCAGCAGTGTTTACATAAAATCATGCAGATACAGGTCAAGAGCTTTGATTCACATCAAACATCAGAATAGGGAAAATGTGATCCCTTGTGAAATACACAACTGTCTGTAGACTTTCCACAGAAAAGGTTAAGAGGAGAAAAGTCAGGCTGTTTGGAGCTGACATGAAGGCTATTGTAATGCAAATAAACTGTGGTGAGCAGGCAACCATGTCAATTTTCAAGTAGAAAAATGTTACCTAGGCCTAACAGAGGCACACAATGTGAAACACAGTATTGGAGTCCAACTTAACCAAGCTGTATCTGTATGATTTAATGCATTTAGCTTCTGCAACATGATTGGCTAATTGGATAACTGCATGGTGTTACTTCTATAAGTGCCTGTGAATGTAAATGTGTTTAAGAGAGCAATTGTCAATTTGTGAGATACAAACTACTTGCACCATTGATATTTAAATGAGCTTGCCAGTTAGCTGCTATACTTTGTGTTAGTAGAGGTATAATTAATCAGTAAAGAGAAATGAGAAAAGAAAGACTAAACAAAAAGCAAACGTGCACCTCACAAAAAATTTGATCCTGATTATCCTTGCCATATATTTTAATTGTATAGTATGCTACAGATGTATGCAATCACCAGTTTGATTTTTCACCCTAAAGGCCTTAAATAAACAGCCAAATAGTGAAATGCTAACTGAATTGACTGAATAAACTGCTGAATTAACTTGATCAAAACTTAATCAAAAAAGTCCATCTGGACTGCAATGTTCAACCTAACACTGCAATTGCTCATTCAGCATTTAGGATTTTGCTAAAAAATTTGCACTACAAATTAGATAATTGTCAGATGATGTTTGGATGTGTGCACAAATAATTTTCTTGCACTTGCAAAAGACACCAGCCATTCTATCACTGCTTTGTTTTAACCTGCATGATATATTGGCTCTGGGCCTCTCTGAGCGCTTATGAAAGATTACTGCAGGAAGCCATAATCCCCAGAGGCCAGAGGAAATGGGTGCCTCAGTTCACAGTGTGCTAATCTAATAGCTGATGATGTTGCTGAGTTGGAGGACATTAAAGCTCTTTAAATAAGGCAGCAGAGATGGATGCAAGCAGGTGATGGGCATGGATCATGGATGCATCAGTTTCCAGAGGGCTCTGAGTCCATCAGAGCAGGTGATAATCCAGGACACGTGTAGGAAGAGAAATGACATGTGTATTAAGAACTAATTTGGACTGTGTTTTTGGGCTAGTTATTTTTGCTTAGAAATTACTAATTAAAGCAGAATATATGCGTAATGTATTAAGTTACCATGTTGTTAACAAAAGGTTTTGCCTTAAATGGATACAGAGCATTGATTGCATTTCCTGCAGTTGCTTTGACTTGCACAAAAAGCACATATTGTTGAACATATTGTATTGTAAAATATTACATCGGTTGTAATAAATCACATTTTGATTTTATGTGCTAAGTTGTGAAAACTTGCACATAAAAAAGACTGTATGTGAGACTTTGATTGTTTTCTCCTCCTGTGCTGTTGAGCACACCAGTTGGCGAGTTTCGTTGTTTCTGTATCAGTGGTGGATTTTACTGCTCTAGGTTTCTAGCCTGATGCTAGTCCTTTCCCACACAGCCTTTGGGACTGGCAGTGGCACAATAATTTAGTATAGTGTATAGGGTTAAGGGCCTTGCCCAAGAGCCTGACCTTGGCAACCTGGCGGTGGTGGGGCTCGAATCCTGACCCACCGATTAGCAGATGAAAGTCTTAACCACCTGAGCCTATACTTGAATTAACACATTGCCTGTTTGGTAAAAATATATCCTTTTCATGTCCTGGTAACCTAAAAAATGTGTATTTGTTTGTGCATAAATATTTATTAATGCTTGTATATACTGTACTCTGCCCAGCCAAAAAAGTAACCATTCGGATTAACTAAGCAAATAGGCAAGAGCCTTCCACTAGATAATTACTGTAGTAATTATATGCTTCAGCTGACAACAAGTTATTTAACCCTTATAGATGCAGTGAGTAGCTTCTCATTTCTTAAACAACCATGTGGTCGAGGCAAAGATTTTACTCTATTTCAGAAGGGTCAAATTATTGGCTAACTGCAGTAATACTGAAAATTTTTTTTAAAAAAAATAAAAACTACAGTAGAACTCATGACTCTGTTTAACAGAGTAAGAGTAAGAGTATTTTCCCATGCACAATGCATGTGGAAATGTGCTTAAGAAAACCACTAACCAGAGGCTAACCAGAGGGAAAAAAAACACTTTAATTTGCCAGGGAGAATAAACAATGGACAGTGGAGCATTGGTGAAAGCTCATGTGGTCTGAACTGTCCAGATTTATCCTGTTCTAGGGTGATGGGTGCATCAAGGTAAGAAGAGACGCAGATGAAATGATGCACCTATCATGCCTAGCACCGACTGGGGGGCAATAATATGATCTGTGGTTACTTCTGTTGGTCAGGTCTATAGACTCGGCAACAAAAAAAGGGTCAGCTGCCTACTTGAAAATAACGGATGACCAGGTTTTTCCATCATATTTCAAGACGATGTGCCATCTGGCTCAAATTGTAAAAGCGTGGTTCAGGAACCATGAGGCATAATTTTTACACATGGGTTGACCACCACAGATTAAAGACGGTAATACCTTGGAGAATCTTTGGGATGTGCTGGAAAATACTTTGACATTCCCATCATCAAGGCAAGATCTTGAGGAGAAATTAATGCAACTCTGGAAGAAAATTATATGTTGTGACATTGGCATAACCTTATCAAAACGATGGCTTTTAACGTGCCTTTATCAGTGCAAAGGCGGTCCAACTTGGTGGGTTAGAGTATGCGACTTGTTTTTTTTTTTTTTTCCTTTGGCAGGGCCCCTTTGTAATTAGGCCCGCGAACCTGCACGTAGACCACGTGCAGCTCGCCAGCTCACGTGCGAAGTATAAACAGCAGCTCACGTGCACGAATCTCGTCCGCTGATGGCTTCTGTTGCATTCAGAGAACAGCTGCTCCGTGAATATGCAGTTTGGGGCTGCAGCGCAAAAAAAAAAAAAAAAGAAAATCTCATACATACGACTTTGTTGCATGAAAATGTCGCGTGTTTACATGGACAAACCTCACGCTATTACGTGAAAAAAAATCGCAGGATCACAAATTACAGCATGTATACAGGCTGGATATGGTCTTATGCAAAATACTATCCGCCTTCTCTTAAAAACCTTTTTTTAACCGTGATAATTGTTTCGTTATTGTAACATATTGCTTGGATTTTACATTATTATTTCATGTATGGCAGCACAGACCTTGCACAAATACACACACGGCAGGAAAACACCACCGGAACTGTGTTGCGCAATCTCGTGCAGGCTGAGAGCAGAGGGAGGGGCGGGGCTGTGCGGGAGCGCGCAGGGCGGGTTGGAGAGATGTGAACTTGAGCTCGCGCAGAGAAGTAAACAAGTCCACGTGCTTGGAGCCCCGCCCACACTCTTTTAACTTCAAATCACAATTAATCTCTGTGAGAAAGCAAACAGACCTGGAACAGAGTCTCAGTTTTTTTTCTTCAAAGGCTCAAACACTAGTCCATGATGTAGATTCATTAACTTGACTATAGCCGAATGCAAAAATCAACAAACCCTTATGAAGGCTATGTTATGATATTAATAGTGAAAAAACTATTCTTTTTAACCTATACCTATATCTTGCACCTTGTTTCTCAATATATTTTGATATAAATACTCTTGTTTATCAATGTTTATATTATTTAGAAATGTTCTTTATATAATACATTTACATTTAAATCAATGATGCTGGTCATGAAATTAGAATGAATGAAACCTTGATAGGACTATGTGCACTTAGTCCTACCCCACTTATGTTTTTTCCTCCAAAGGACTTTAATAAATAATCCACTGGGTTAGGGCTATGGTTTTGGTGTATCGTTACATCCAAAGTCATATTTCATATCACTTTTCAATTACTGCTGTAGAAATATTTTGAACATCAGCCCAAATGTAGATCATGTCTAGGAAGGATTTCACTCTGTGTAATCACCTAACATGAATGTCCCTGCTCAGCTCCATGAGGTCCAGCCTGTCTTTTTAATCCATCCATCCATTTAGGAACATTTGTAGTCCAACAAGTGACCATGGAGGCCAGTGGTGATTACCATTGTATTCATTTCCATTTTACGACCGTATTGGGACCTGTCAACATTTAATACATGCATTTACACACTACAGCAATTTGAGATTGCCAATTAGCCTAACCTACATGTCTTTGTGGATGGAAATCGGAGTACGTGAAGGAAACCCACCAAGCACGGGGAGAACATGCAAACCATGTTTATATGTTAATAGATGGTTTATATGTTAATAGGGTATAATTTATATGTTGAAAGTCAAAAGTCTTATGCACATGAAAATAACTGCTGTAAAACAATGAGGACTTCAAAAAAGGTTTCTACATTAAAAAAACTATAAAAACAGTAAACAGTAATTATTTAAATAAATAATTTAATCATCATATCAATTACCGCCATTTCCTTAAAATATGGTCTCGGGTACAATTTGTGCAGTTTTATATGGAAATTAGCTGCTCAGTTTTACTGAATATCCTGCAGAACCAGCCACAGTCTTTCTAAGGACTTTGTCATACCTGTGTCTTTCTATGCAGCAAAATCCAAAAGCTTTCTTCTTGTTTTTTTGTTTAAAAAGTGATATTTTACATAATATGCTGCTTTCTTTTTTGGCCCAAAGATATTTTTCTGTAAGATAATATCTATCTATTAAGATAAAGTAAATCAAGAAAAAAAAACATGTATAACAAAGTTTGTAAAAAAAAAACAACAACAACAACAACAACAACCAAAGGCAACTAACCCTAGGAGCCAACTCACTCTTACTCATTCTCTGTACTACTTACATCCAATCCCTGTTATAAATTTGTTTCGTATGTCTCACTTCAAGACTTTCATAAACATTAGTATTTAGCAGTCGGTAAAGCACATGCTCAGCATTCTTCAATTGAGCAAACTAGCTCAGGTACATGTGACAACTTGTACCGTTATGCAGTGACCATCTGCAGTATAGGTAGTAAAGTAAAAATACTGCAGGTATTATTTTTTTGCTTCATGTAGCAATAGATTCAGATTAAGAGTGTCCAAAGAGCATTGCAATTCTTTTTATAATAACAGTGCAATTAATGTCCAGAGTGTCTGTGTGTATTCTTTCTTAACATTTTACTAATTCTAGCATGCTATCACAAATTGGTATAAAAGAATATACAAGATAATGTTAGCTTTTTCATTGAGATACTGAGGCAGGACTGCATGTCCTCCAAAGGAATGTACATACTGCAACTGTCAAGCCTCATCAAAACCAATGTGTTGGTTATACTGTGTTCTGAATTTAATCCTAACAGCAGGGAACAATCTTTGTAGCATTTTCCAATAATCTATGCACAACTGGCAAACAAATACAACCAAACATCTGGGGAGGTGGATCAATGGAAAGCATGATACTAAAGCATAATTCTAACACCCAAATTATTGTTTAAAAAAATTTACAGCTCAACTTAAAGTCACATTGAAAATCTCTAATGCTGTTATACTTCTGCTAAAAGATACAGTTTCATGTGTTTTTTTTTTTTTTTACGATTGTGGAACCTTGAAAAGCAACTCATCAGTCCTGCTCTCTATGTAGACAACATGGAATAGAGGGGAAGCAGTTTCCATGGAAACACACTCATTTCAGATCTTTGTAATGACAATAAAATATTTTCTATTTATAAGAGAAAATATGTGCTTAGACAGAACTATATTTATACTTATACAGAATGTGGGTGCATGTAATTATTGAGCTTTCTTTTATTGCATCGGTGTATTTTTGGAATTTAATTTAAGTTAAGAACATGTGTAGGTTTCTATTGTCATGATATTTGTATTATTGCCATAGTTACTGTCACAAAATTAAGAGCCAAACAGAAGGTTGCCTTCTGCTGAATAAAGTTTTGCTGTCAAAGAACGTGCACTTACGCTCACGTTGCTCACAGGTGTTTGTGTATGTTAGTCCATGCGAGTGTCGGTGTGTGCATAAGCATGTGGACTGATAAGGAGCTGGATGTGGAATTTAGCACCAGCTGCAAAACAGAACTTATTCACAGTCTCTCCTGGTTAACTGCATGTTATTGAAAGTGGGCTCATTCCATGCTGTATGAACAATATGATTGGCTTTATGTATAATGGTTAATATCATGATAATATTTTGGACAAGGAAGAAAAACGTGACAGAGCACATTCTTATAGGAAAATAAATAACCAAGTGGTGGTGTGGTGCCACTGTGTGGTTAATTAGTTTCCTATAACACAACACCCTGAAGTGTTTTATTCCTCTTACAACATAACAATTTGCCCATAATTACAACTTTAATTGATTAATGAATGACACATAACCAGTTATACTGTAGGTATATTTAACATCAAGGAACATTATAGAAGAAAATTTCCTTCTTGCTTTGTTTTTAAAAAAATTTATCTTATGGAAGTGACAAACTGACACTTCTTCACACACTCACACACACACACACACACACACACACACGCACGCGCACACACACACACACACACACACACACACACACACACACACCCACTCGCACACACACACACACACACACACACACACACACACACACACACACACACACACACACACACACACACACA